>VYZS01023455.1:0-21097 GCA_013400695.1 Neodrepanis coruscans
AAGAATCAAAACAAACAAACAAAAAGATTTCTTCTGGTAATCACAACATGGTGCATGGTTTCCTGTTCTGGGAAGAGATATCATCTGAACTATTTTCACTCAACAGAGCACAGCAACAGGACAAAAATCACTTTCATGAGAGCTCCTGTCAATGGACAGACAACAAGAGAGGTATCGATTAGAGCTTAATGAATAAGAACAATCCCTTTTATAGATCAGTGCAGAGCGCGATTATGATAAAATCAGAATGCACGACTAGCCTTGTGTATTTCAGGGAATTGCAGTAAGGACTACAGGAGGAAAAACAAAAGCATCTAAAAGAGACCATGTTTGCTTTGATAGCATTTCACATCACATCATCCCATTTTTCATCTCCAAGTGTAGCAAAGTAAAAAGAGTTTATAGAGCTAACTCATACAACCTAGTTTGAGTTTTCAGGGAAGAAATACAAACTCAAGACGAAGGAACATAATGAATGTCAAAGACAATGAAAGGTCACAAAGAAAAAGAATTTCTCTGAGCATTTCTTCACTTAATGTCATGATTAGAAAAGTCAGGTCCAACAAAATAAAAATCTGTGTCAGCTATCTGTAAAACAGCAATAGTGGTATTTGACTGATTTATTCTTGTTCTTATCTTGCAGTGTTTGCAAACACGAAGAGACCACATGACACTTAAGTATATGCTGAGAATCCCAACAGTATTAGTAGGAATTTTCACAGAGAAAACATGAATCACTTCTAGTAGCAACTGACTATTTCTTTCTGCAGTGTATGCTGCAAGCTGGTTTCCTAAAACAATGATTTACCAACCTGCAAACAAATTATTGATTTGAGGGCAAGTTGTCTCCTTAAAATTCCAGAAATAATAAAAACAGAATTATTAAACTTCTGTCTTTACTTGGAAGGGGTATGGACTTTGAAGGAAAGATGATGTGAGGGAGAAACAACTCAGCAATGGGGAGGAACTCCAATAATAGCTGACATATGGTGATGGCAACTAGGAGGAAAAAGAAAACATCGTCATCTAGTCTTTCTTGAACGCTGCAAATTGAGCTCGTTTGAGTGCATAAATACCAGCACTAATGTACACACTGTCTCTGATTTTAAAACAGACCATACAAATCAGAGGGTAAGAGAAAAGATAAGTACCAAATAATAAAATCAAATCCTTGACTCCTTTCCATATTTGTCTCCAGAGACCATAATGACTACAGGTATGCCTTCTTCCTGATGCCTAAAAACAAAGAACAAATGAAAAAATTCCAAACAACACATCTCTTCAGATATGTCAAAATTTGACACATCCTACTTTTCTATTTCATTCATCTCTCTCCTTAAAGAACAGCTCACTTCGGTTGCAAAGTCAATTCTTCCAGTACTTATCAAAGACAATCAAAAATATCCACAGCACTTTACATGGTTAACAATAGCAACGTAATCCAGTCAATTTACTGGACAACCTACTGTAAGACCAGGAAGAGAAATAGCTAAAGCAGAGCATCCAAATTAATAAAAATCCTATTTCATAGGAAGGAAAATTCACATTTTTTCCTCTTATTAGAAATGACAAATTGTAATGCAGAAGGGTTCAGATGACAACTATTTAATCACAAAAGTTTGGATCCAAGTTCAGACTGTTGATGTTTCCTTCTCTCTTGTATATTGTTAGCCATTACTGCTACGTCAACGTATGTTTCAGAGTAGTATGTCTCCTAATATCTTCATTTAACTTTCCATCACAACTCATGTTCTTCATTGTGAGAAAAATCTTCATCTATCCTCACTTCCATTATTTCACTGTCATTTGATTACTAATGAATACTTATATATTCTTTGCCACCTCTGAATGTTACTCTCCATAGTTTTGTTCTATTGTGCCATCCTTTCATTGGCCACTTTATTGACTGCTTCCTAGCAAATTCTATTTATCAGGTGGCAAAACCACACCTAGAAATATGACAGAATTACTAAATTTAGCATTCTTCCCTGTGACTCATGTCTCAGCATTTTCAAACAACAAAACCTTTTATCTCTCTCAGCCATCCACAAGAAGTTCTGGCATATTTGCCATTACCCATTCACTAAGAAACAGAAGTCTTACACAGTTCCTTGAGAAGGAGTTCCTTTCATCAGAATCTACCCTCCTTGGTAAGTTATTTAATAAAAGACAAAGGACAGATCATGGTGTTAACAAACGGATTCTGTAGTGAAATGGGAGACAGACAATCTCTAGCGCCAGATAAAGCAATCCTTTCAGCAAAAAATAATTACTTGGCACTTTTAGATCTATTTCTGTGTAGTCTAACGAAAAGTATTCATAGATACTAGCACATAATTTTTATCTAAATAAAAAAGCCACAATATGACTAAAGCATTCATTGCTGAACGTTACATCATATCTGTAAAAGCAGTCAAGAAGCCTTAATGCAAAACCTAGTCGTTCAAATATGTTAAGAAACTGCTGTTTAAACACCAGTACTCACATTAATTTCTGTGTTGAATATTAAATATGTAGTACCTTATAGTGAATAATTCAAAAACTCACACTGAGGAAATGGATGTGGAATTAATGTCTACATTTCAAAAACAAAAATATGAAGTGAATGTTTACCAAAATTATATCGCATTCTCAGAAAAACATGGACATATCATGAAGTCTAAATTTTTACCTACTGAAATTAATTTCTATAATCAAATAATCAAATTTCTAAAGGTCTATGTATTTATCAATCTTAGAAAAAGTGACTATAGATGTAATGATGAAAATCAGTTAAAAGTGTCTCTCCAAGCCCATTTTTAAAGCATACTCTTTTAACTCTTCAAAGACTCAGGAAGACAAGTGAAAATATATTTCCTCCAGAATATTTTTACTATCAAAACAGTTCATTAAATTTAGGAAAAGTTCCATTTTCACTTTTTGGGAAAACAACAGACATCAAATTATTTTTGAAAACAAAGCTGCTCTATCAGCTAATGAACTTGTAATTTTCTCTCTGACAGGCAAGCAAGCATGAGTTCTGCATGAGAGCAAAATGCAGTCACTGCTCAAAAACCTGATGCTGCTATAAGTGAACAATTTCAACTAGATTTTTGAATCACTCAAGATACATGCCAATAGTCTAAAACACTAACACAACCAAAATTATATCACTTTAATATGGTGGGACAAGAAAAATGCAATTAATGACTAAAGTTCTACTTTCTATGATTCTACATGTCATCTGAATATGCAATATATACTTTAATTTACAATCTGTCCAACATTACTCACCTGAAGCTCTTGTACACACCTAAAGTATCAGCATATCTGTTCTGAGTTTATTAAGAGGAAAAGAAAGGAAATATTCAGTTCCTACACAGGTGCAACCATCTTCATCAATACTGCAACTGATTGCTCTAAACGTTGCTAGAGCTTCAAGACTGGTATCACAACTAGAATTCTAGGGTGGGGTGACTTCAGGCCTCATTACTTTCTGATGTATCACTCTTACTAATATGTTTTCTACAATATAAAATATTTTGCATTAAAATAAACTTATCGGTTTCAGTGGCTCTCCTCCCATTTAGCATTCTATTAAAACAGAATCAAATAAGCCAATGCTTGACCTATAGACTGTGGTGGTTTGGGAAGCAAAGACGAAGACAAATAAAAAATAACTCCTTTCCTCTCCTTAGATTGGTAAGGGGCAGGAGCAGCCTGGCAGAGGACCAGCTGGGCTGGGGAGGGATACATCTCTTCGTCGGTTTCCTATCGGCCCTGGGGTTGGGGGATACCTGGGAAAGGAGGGTGGAGATTTCCAGACCATGTTGAGAGCTCTGGGAGGGTGGACTGAGATTATAAGAGAACCAGCGGACCAGCCCTTTGACTCTTTGGTGTGTGTGGCAAGGGACAGAGTGCTCCCCCTCAGCACTGCTCACCCGGAAACCAGCATGATTCCCACCACTCCCGCCTCCCCCTGTGGACTACCGAGGTCACCAGGCACTGTTTCCAGCTGAGAAGACCCCTGAGACACCCCCCACAGACGCTGCAGCCCCCCTGGAACATGGCAGGTTCTCCACCAAAGCTCTGGTTCATGTGCCCCCACCTCTAAGCCTCCCCCATGTTCCTGGGGGTCCCCCCGTCCCTCTCAGACTGCGTGCTGCCGGCCCCTCCCTACTCCAGGGGCTTTTCTCCCTGGGCTCAGCACCCACCACTTTGTTCCTGCTCGCACGTGGCTCCTTCCCCCCGGACCCACCGCTATTGACACACAGCACCCCCTGCCAGTGGGAACAGAGTAACTGCACCCTGTGCTCCAGAGGGGTTCGTCCAGGGGAGCTACTGCAGCTCCTGCACCACAGGACATTGCAACTGCCAGGGGCATAAGGGACAACTGTGTTATCCAAGGACATTGATTATTGGTCGGGGGTTTTTTTTTCCTTTGGTTCACCACTTCAATAACAGATTCGTATCGGTACATTCATATCCACATCCTCACACCCATCCATATGCACATCCACCCCACACATACAATAAATTGCTGCCTTTTCTATACGTCTCTCATTTGTTGATAACACCTAATATTGTCTTAAACCAGGACAAGACTAAATCAAACATCACTATAATCTTGTGCTATATTCCATATAGAGCAGTTAACTGAGGAATTTTAAACTACAGCTAACAGAAACTGAAACCAGAGTGGGTAATTGTACAGCTGAAAAAGCTTCGCCTGCCTGCCACTAGGTACTTACAACATAGATTTTGTATAACCTCCTCTTGCTCTACATTCTTATACAAACAACACGGAACAACAAAAGAAAAATGCAGATTTGAGCACCTTTATCTTCCCACCAAGCCCCCCATTACTTTTAAATATTCCAGGACTGGCTCTTTGAGCACTGGGCATATGTAGTGCACTTACTTTGTACATAGTACACTTACGTTCTTCAGCCACTCTGACAGCAGTTAGAGCTGAGGTGACAGGTGCTTAAACAGAGAAAACAAGTGTACAGAGGTTATTCTGAAAAGCCCTCACTAATTTAAAGTAACCTTGATTTCTTTCACTGCCTTCCCAGCTTAAGGGGTTTGGCAGGGATCACTCATGTCCAGATGGTGGACAAGTAAACCTATTTCAACAGATTGTATTACAGTGTTTTACACTGAGCAGTTATTGGATTAAATGTATAATAGCTGTGGGAACCCAAGACTTTCCTCTTTCCACTGACCGTCATTCAGCTAGAAAATTATCTTCCGTCTTGTCACTCCTCTGTGGCCCAGTGACTCAACTTTCTCTGAAGCTCCGTGCCTGTGCAAAAGGACAGCAGAACCCCAGTTCACACACTTGGACATCATTTCAGAGGTCAAACAATGCACTCAACAGCAAAAACAACCGATACACTTCAGAGCAGCAGCTTTTTGAATTAAACCTGCTTTTTGAATTAAAACAATAATGCAGATCACCTTAAGAGGATCCAAGCAACCAGAGGAGCAGACAGACAAGCATTCAGGGGCCCTTATGTGAAGCAGGATATAATTTCCCAGAAATCAAGTATCAATTGCTCCCATTGTATCAGTTTCCCAGACATACTCTAACCACAATACTACTGTAGAAAAGGTTGAGATGTCATATTTAATTGAAAATGTAACTCATTGTTCATGTTACAAGTTTATAGCACACAATGACTTAAGAAAGCTTAGTTTCTGTGCATAGAATGGGCTAAAATACAAGATGTCAAATCAGATGAGGATTGTCCTTCCATATGCACAAAAGCAGATCTTCAAGTACCCATAACTTTTAAAGAAATTAAATTACGTTAGCAGTATCCAGAACTAACATGCAATTACATGAGAGCATTTTAGATTAAATTTTGCTTCTGATTCTCCATGAATCAGAAGTGCTTAAAGCACTTGAACCATTTACAGGATCTAGGTTTAGAGTTACAGGACAAATTCATAGATGTCAACACCAAGGTAAATGCTATTTCGTTTTCACCAGGGCAAATCAGTGTGTGTACATGTATGTGTGTGTGCATATACATAAATGTTCATCCACATATCATCTTCAAGTTTCACATCTCAGAAATCCCTGAAACCTACCCCGTAAACCACAATTAATTGTCATGCTTGTACCACCTTACATGATCTGAACAGAAACCAGAGTATATACCACCTTAACCACAAGTACACCACTATATGAGGAAAGAAATAGATAAGAATGTAGTGATTATTGTTATTTTCCCTTTTTATTGTTACTATTTTTAAGGACCACTGAAGAATTAGTTCTCATGGGAGAATTAGTATATCACCACTATCTTCTCCCGTAGCTGAAGCCTGCATATGCTCTATGGTGGAAAGAATATCAAATTCTGGACAGCACAGCCTTTACAGTTTTGACTTTAGCATCCAAATTTTAGAGAATGACAAGATTTCAGAAATATTGTTTTGCATTTTGTATTCCCTCATTCAGAGCGCAGGTACTATGACCTATCATGAGCTGCCCTACTCCTGTTAACTGAGTTGCTCTACAATTCCCTCACTGAATCATAGCTTAAATTCCTCTCTTCAGACAGACACCTAAACATATGTGGATACAGCTAATTTGTTCCTCCACCATATGTAGCCCTAGTCCAGCAACTTCTAGGGTATCTAGGAGACCATAACCTCTGTCAGTCAAAATAGATTTCTTCTTGTATTCCAATACCTTCTTTATACTTCTTTACATGTTAGATAACCTTGAAAAAACAGAGTAGAAAAAGGAACTGTATTTCAAAACATTCTGTCTTCTCAGCTTTATCACCCTCTAAATTAATCTCCCTTGCAGAATCTGAGTCTCTAGTTATGTCTTATATGGAAAGACAAAGATTCACATGAAAATACTTTAATAGGATTAAAAATAAAAATAATTTAAAGTTTCATATTTTCAGTATATCAATATCCCAGTGAATTTAGTAATTATGGACTAAATGCAATTTACATTTCATTCTAGTTTACCACCAAAAGTAGATAGTTGACTACTAAGAGAAAAATGTTTTTAGGTAATAATTCGAACGACTGAAGTAAACAAAGACAAAGCAGCTACAATTACCCAGAAAAGTTTAAGCAGTACCAACCAAAAATAATTCTCATACTTTATTGTTGAAATAACCACATTCCTCAGCACAACACAGAAAAAACCCACTGCAATATAAATATATCAATTTATTATTCTAAACAAACAGACTTGCAGAACAGTAAAGTTTTCACTTAGATTCAGAATGCACCCCTTCCACTGACAAGATCTAAGAAACAAAACACGTGAAAAAGCCTGCATGTGTAGTCAGCATGACCAGATAATATGCAATATAAAGTGAATTAGCTAATTAATTTGCTGAACAACTGTCAACTATTTCCATGAGTCATGAAAAACAGCCTAAGTATCAAAGGACTTCACGAAACAATCAAATGGACAAAAATGCTTAGTAAAAATTACAAAATAAAAACCAGAAATTAACTTTATACTTTTAAGAGGTTTTTCTTTTTTACTATGTTACCTACACTTTTACTCTGCAAGATCAGAAATCTCCAACAAAGAGGTATTTACATCGTTCAGACATGAACACATACACATCAAAATCTAGAAAAGCTAAACAGAAACGTCAAAATGCCAAGATTCAGGACTAGACCCTTTCCTTGTTGGCAATTTGTAAGGCAGTCGGAAAACGAAAACAACTGAACATGCTGATTTTGATAATAGTGTAGAATGCAATAGTGATATGAAATTACTAAAAAGCCAAAGTAAATACAGAGTAGAAAATTGTATCTACTGTTCAAGCAGCAGATGCTACAGCCTCTAACCTTGATCAACTCTTAGAGCTTAAAATGTCATTCCACTAAGGGACTGTAATTACCACTTATGTTATGAACTTGATTTATAAAATGTTCTATTCAAAACAGCCAAACTCTGCTAAGCTTAATGACTAGGGCATCTGAAACTCAAAAATCAGTTGCTTTAGATTAATGAGACAAAAAGAAGAAAAATTAAAGGAATGGCATAATTTGGCTAAGGACTGCAGCTGTTTAAGAAGAAATCATGAACTTGGGGTACTGCAGAATGGTATCATCAGATACAATCATCAGAAGAAAGTAAAATCCTAATAGTAAATACTATTAGGTGGGAGAACTGTATCCCCAGAGAAATGGTAGAAGTCCTGCCACCACTTTAGCAGTCACGAGGAAGAGTGTTTTCACAAAGAAGCCTGCAATGGCAAGGGTACAAATCTCCGGGATTATTTTCTGCAACCAAATGATTTCTGGGTCTTTTTTTTTTTTAATTCTGTCAAAAGCAATCCATTTAATGCATGTATCAATTTGTTTATCTCCCATATAATATGAAGGACTTGTGATAATTACATATAAAAGTATAAATTTCTCTATCTATGAAGCTTTTAGGTTCACTATAAAATCTTCCCTTTGTTTCATGACAATCCCTTATTATCAAAAGTTGTAACACAAATAGAATAATTGTTACACTTTGTATACACAACAATAAAGAAGATCTTGTATTTTTAGAATACACCATTGGATTAAAAGATAAAAATACCTTTTGTTTTTTTACATTATACATGTTTTCAGATTTATTAGAGCATGTGAAAGAAGCCTAAACCAAACCAGGTAAAGTTTCTTTTTTTGTTCTGATCACTATCTTAGCCAATAAAATATCACCTTCAAAAGCATTTTAAAAATGCAGAGAATAGACCTGAAGATCCGAACCAATATTCAAAGAACTCACTGCTTTGCCACTCTAATTGTACTGATTGGTTTTTCCAGAGCACTTAAAACTCAAGCAGATTCAATCTGTATTTTGCATGCAGTTGCACAAAATGTGCTGTATAAATGGTTATAGAACAGAACAGGGGAAAAGATCAGTTATGCCACTGATCTGTCTTATGACAGCAAGGACACCAAATAGAGAAAAGTTTCAGTAATTCAATCACAAAATGCTATCAGGCTACTACGAGTATCCTTTATTTCACTTATTGTATGCAATCACTGAAGACATCAAGGTTTTCAGATTTGTTAAAATAACTACTAGTTAATTTTGTCAAGTTGCTGCAACACTTTAGTTAATTAGAAGATAAAGGGATATAGATGGTTTTTGCTGCTGTAAAATCCAGCAGAAAATAAAGAATTCTTCCAAACACATTTTTTTCTCTACTCTGTTCCCACTCTTTCTAGGGCAGAGTAGAGAAAAACATTTAGAATTCTATTAAGAGAATTTTACATTTTCAGGCGTGATTAAACACCGTTATTTAACTTCATAAAAAGAACAGTTATTTTAAAGCTTTAAGCACTGTTTGAAAAAACTCCCTCTGCTGCAACAATAGCTAAAATGTCAAGTTACACAAATGAATATAAAATCTCCACTAAGATATATCTTTAAAATGGCTTCAAGCCAAATCTGCAGTCAGGCCTGAGCTTCCCTTCATAGATTCAACCTTTCCCACATCTGAATTTTTAATGAAGTTTTTAAAGAGAAGTCTATATTTTGCATAACAACCAAACACTTCCTGTTTCATGCATTTTGAACATACTGTCTCAAAAGCAAAAACATGCAGTGCTCCACAGTTTGGAGATCAAAACCAAAATTTTCATGATCAGAAGACCAAGAAGGCCTTGTACTAAAATTTAATGTAAAATGGAATGTCAGAAGACCAAGAGAAGAAACTTTAGTCTTAATTATCACTATGTTTTTAAAATAGTATCAGTGTGAGAAAAAAAAGCTCACCATAAAATGCAAATTTGTTTTATTGGGAAAAATTCGGGAAACAAAGGATTTATTTCAGCGCTGGAAGCATGATATCCAATACCAGAGGCTCAAGGTATCCTTGGCCAGGCAGAATTTTTATAACAAAATTGTCAGACAGTATGTTACATATTCATTGGAACAGGAGGGATTATAACAATTAACTCTGAGGTAGGAGGGAAATCATTTACATGGGTACATCCCCTTTCTCCTCCCTTCTGGTCTTGCACAGTTAATTTGAATAAGGGTCTTCTGCTTCTTTTTGGTGGTCTTTAGATGAAGTAAGAGGACCATCATCTTCATGATCACCTTCATCTTCATCATCTTCATTTTCAACTTCCACTGAAAACTGGTTCTAACTGGTGCTTGCAGCTGATGCTGGCCTTATCTCTTTGGCCGACCAACTATAAGAATCTTAACCACAATTTATGACTTATCAAGGAAATTCTTGAGATTTTTGCAGAGGCTATCATCTAGTTCCTGGGGCCTCTTTCAGGACTCAACTTTAACTCCCACAAACACTTAAACAGCAAATTCTTGTCTAAAAGGTAAAACTATACATTCAGCAAAAGCATTTTGTTAGACCATGCATTTAACAGAATTTTGTTCTGGATTTCACTCATCAACTAAAACAATCTTTATTATAAACACACTTTTGTTCAAGGTGAAATTGCTGTTTTAACAAAAACAGTTAATAATAATTCTAATTAACCCTCTATTTCTAATACATGCAGATTATCATTAACAAACATAACTTTATTAATAGAATCCCTATACCTTATGACTCTATTTCTCATTGTAAGTTCTTAATTCTCAATATACCATTTTTTACATCAGAGATCCTGAAAAACAAAGAATTTATCTCTTAACTTAACCACGCAATTGAATATATGTTGAATATTCCTCATTCATCACACATCTTTTTTCCTCTTTTTCTCCATTTGCTCTACCACATTCACAAACATTTCTAAAAATTAAACATGCAGGCAGAACACTGACCAGAAGGAAAGGATGTTAAAGATCACCAAAAACAGCATCAGGAAATAGCATAATGAACTAATCAGTACTCTTTCAATTTTAGAGCAACAAAGACCAGGGACAGCAGGTTTTGCTGCACATTTTGCAGGTCCAAGGTCCAAAAGGGTGAGAATTGCTACCTTTATGGTGAACCACAACCATAAATCAGATAGTAAAGGTATTTAAAGCAGAAGATACCACTCTAGCTGCAATGGAAATAATGGTAATAATCATCAGTAACACTGAATAAACAAGACGGGTCCAACATGAAAACCCAAAGGAAAATGAGAACACTTGGGGCAGAAATAAGTGGATACTGCCAATCTATCCCAATTCATTTCAAAGAACACAGAAAAGTATGTTCAGGACTGAACATTCCCTCAGAAAAATTATCACATTTAATACTTTAAGCCTTAAAAAACACACAGTTGCTTTATAAGAAAAAAAAAACAACTAACTGGTAAGTGCTACCTTTATTAACTCTTCGAATTGAGAAGACTCTGCATCAAAGAATAATCTGTTCTTTTAGGTCATGATGAGGACAAGAAATACAGGCTCAAAAATGTGGGTAGTGAACACCCATAAATTTAGATGAGATCATTTTTGGGGGGAAAGCCAGAAGTTGTAGAGTCACCACCACTAAGGCTTCTAAGGGCACATCAGACATTTATTTGTCAGGAACAATAAAAGTATGGCTGAGTTTCAGGATAAACTGTCAATTAGACTGCCCTTCCAACTCTTATCTGCCACAATTTCTCACAACTGCCATACATTCTGCAGCCAGCTACAGAGAGAGGAAGAAAAAGGTAAAGAACAATGACATACATTATGAGTCTTGATATCCTTTAAAAATACTCAGGGCAAACTAAAACATCACAGAAGCTTGCATTACAGAACAGTAATACTACAACATTTTTTATGTGTCATCAATATACTTTCTAGTAGATTCAAACTCAACAAAATACTTCTATCCAAAGAAAGGTTATATGTTGACGGACACAGATAGCTTTCCTGTGCCACATCTAGCAGTAATGAAAAACTTACCTACAAAGAGTTAAATCACTGATATACAACGGGAGTAACTAAGCTGCTGAATCACCCACCTGAGAGCTCAAAAATAAATATTACCCTCTATGAGAAATATTTCAATATTGCAAAACCCAATGTTCTCTTTCTATACGTTTCAGACACAAAAAAAAGTATTATAAAAAGCCAAGCAAAGCAGTATCTTTCAAAGTGACTTTTAAGATTATTTTCTTTTTTTTTAATAGTTTAACCTAGTATCAAAAGGATTTGGAACATGCCTTAAAGAAAATGCATCTATGTTAATACAAATATATTATCTTAAATGCTGTGGAAACAATCACTTTTCATTTTCTCCCATTATGCATACAGCTTTCAAGAGAAAAGTCCCTCTTCAGTTTCTTTTTGCAACTCCAGAATCAGAAACTTTTTTTACTTTGCTTTAAATAAATGTACTGCTTAGCACCAGAATTAAAATCCTAAAAGCAGGCTTTTCAAATCTTGTGAGCCATGGGAGAAAGCTTTGGTGTTGCTCTTTATGTAACTTCCAAATTAGAAGTCCAATATTTTCTATTTATCTCCACAGACATGAAGGTTGTCGTGAGTGTCCACAATACAGGAGAGGATACAGCAGGATTAAAGCAAAGCAATAAGACTGTTCATGTGTTTAGATATTTGTGCAGTCATTTTAAAAATAGCTTCCATAAAGCCAGATTACAAAATAGCTAGTAATCCATTTTTCAAACATTTCTTTAAATTCTTCCAGATTTAATCAAATTTAGGACCAACCATAACATATTTCAGCAACTTGCCAGAGAAGAAAGTTTCTTTAGTTATCATTAAGAATATTTTACCATATAGGACAATGCATTATAGTAATTTAAGAACTAGCATATTTTCTAAATACAGCTAGAATATGGTATTACACAATTAACACAAAGTTTTACCAATGTTTTCCAGTTTCCCCATTCATCTTTCCTTCCAATCAACACGTCCTTCAAAAAACATCTAATACTTTAATTCAGTCCTCTCCTTTCTGCAAAGTCATTTCCACATATTCCAGGCCCATACAACTGATCCAGACACCACCAATCATTCCAAATTTATGCATATTTTCTATGTAGTCAATGCTCAAAAAGATAAATTAACAAATAAATAAAATCATTCTCTTTAGCAAGGATACTTTCCTTGTTTAAGCTTTAATTCTAACATTCCTCTAATTTTGAAGTACTTGAGGTTTCCAAAAAAAAGAAAAAGTTTATGGAAAAAGAAGTTTCCTCTCTCCAATCCTTAACCTCTCGTTCCAGACAATCACGTCAATAAAAACATACACAAAGCACATAGGAAAGAGGAAATCAAGACATGTTGGCTTTATCTCATGAGATACACATTTTAACCCTATTATATTAACTTTCCTCTTGCAGTCACTTCAAAAAAATTCACTCTGTGTTCAAACATTTTTCCAACTTCCAATCAAACCTATGGCAATCTGAACAGTCTTTGTATAAAACCTTAGGTTCACTCTACATATCTATCCTCAATTACCTTTACTTTTTACCACTGTGCTTCTCGACAATGCTTTGAACAGGAACTTCCCAGAGCATAAGATCTTGTTTTGCTTCAGTTCCCATAATTTTACTCAGAACAGTTGTAAAATGTTATTTCCAACCTACTTACTGTAAGGTAGTTCACGTTTCATTTTTCACATACAGGTTTTCCCACCATATATACTGGGCATCACTACTACAGCTTTTAATTTGAGGTTAAGGAGGCCAGACCTTACTCCTAACATATGCAACCCAGAAACATAAAAAGCAATATTCGTATCATACCTGCAATGTACAAAACCCTGAAAAACACTAAATTACATTTTAAGCTTGCATTTAAAGTGAGGAAGAATTTAAAATGTTGCACTAATTTCTGTAAAGATGCAGTTGTAGATACAGTATGTCTACATAAAGCAAGGGGTTTGTCTGTTTGAGTTCCTTGTGTTAAAAATATTAAGCGGAAATGAAAAATGACAGGAAAAACTGCAGAAGTTTGAGTTGTGTTAATTTAAATCAGTTAAAAAGGAAAACTGAATAACAAGCTTTACAGAGGAGAAATATCAGCTTGAACTGTAATACCAAATAGCAAAGCAAAAAAACCCAAACACCTTCATTCTTTTATGCACCACCTCCATCACAGGACTGGGAAACTTTCTATAAAGCAATTGTAGATGACCATTTTAATTTGCCATTATTTCCTTGTCAGGAAATGATTCCATTTAAAAATGAAAGATTATTTCAGTTATCTTGGTAGCACAGCTGGCACTCTACATGAAAGTGTCAACAAAAGTTGCAATGCCAGCACATCACAGCCAGAGAGAATCAAGAGTGTCAAACACTGAACACATTATTAAGGAAATCTAGTAAGTTAAAGTCTTGAAACAAAGATAATTATAGCACAAGGGTAACACATTTACTGCCTACTCTTTCCAGAAAGAGGGTAAAAGACAATGCCTAGGGTGAAGGTGTTCATTTTACACACTAACATCCACAGGATTTATCTCAATTAACAGATTGTTACTTAACTGTAAGATCATAGTCAGACCACTATTAAACAAGAATTTTACATATTAACTTTGGCCTTCTAGAATCTCAGAATATCATGAGTTGGAAGGGATACTGTCTTTTGAAAGGGAGATTGACTCCAACTCCCAACTCCACCCAGGGTAACCTAAAAGTTAAACTATACCCAAGAACATTGTCCAAATGCTTCCTGAACACCAACAGGCTTGGGGCAATGACCAATTTCCTTATTCCAGTGCCCAACCACCCTCTTAATTAAGAACTCTTGCCCAATATCAAATCTGAACTTCCCCCAAGGTAGGTTTGGGGGGGGTTGCATGACAGGTTGCTTCCACTTCTGTCAGTGGACATCAGCATTTTCCTCTCTGTTCTCCCTTGTTTTACTTCTTTGGCCTATAAGACTTAGTAACCTACACAGTTCTTTACAGGGGGAAAAAAAAAAAAAAAGGTTGACCACCCTTCTGTTTGTCTGAGCCAAGTTCAAAGAAAGAATGAATAATAAAAATTGTTCTTTCCCTCTCATGTACCACTGCTACCAGGTGGCCTAGCACTCGGTATGTGAAAACCTGGCCTGATACGGAGGGCAAGACAGGGAGAGAAGTGGAGTCAAGGTCTAGTAGCATTGAAACCTGAAAAAGGCAAACATATACACCATATACACATTTTTGCGCATACCCCTATGTAAACAGAAAAGTTGCTAGAGATAGAACTGTTGATACTGAGGTAATTAAAACTGCACCTTCGTGCACGTCTGTTACCCGGAGGGCACCTTCAAGAGAGTACTAGCACCTACACCTGCACGCACACATACAGCTGCTGCCATCGCTAAATAGTTTTTGATTAACTCCGCAAACAAGGCATTAATCTTCGATCTCGCCGCAGATCCGAGCCTCTCGGCACGGCTGTGTGCCCACGGCCCCTCTGCCCACCCCGGCGGGCACAGCAGCCCAGCCCAGCCGGCCCGGGCCAGCCCAGCTCTCTGCCCCGACCCAGGGAGGACACGGCAGCGCAGGGCACCGGCCTGGGCAGGTACAGCACGCCGGCCACCGCGACCCCAGCGCTGCCTCCCCGCAGCAGCGGGCGGCTCTGGCACCGGCTGCCCTGCAGACACCGCCGCCGCCCACCACCTCCCAAGGCAGGGCAGGGGCTGGGGCGGGGCAGGGCAAGGACAGGGGTTGGGGCTGGAGCAGGGCACGGGCAGCAGCCACCCGGCGCCTCGCGGCCGCCGGTGCTACGCTCGCGACTGGCTAGAGAGAGGGATCGGCGGGGCGGGGGGAGCGCGGAGGAGGCAGCGCGACAGAGCACCCCCAGCCGGGGGCGATAGCGGAAGAAGCGAATGTCTGTACCTCCTTTTTTTTCTGTCCTCCCCCGAGCCGTCCGCAGAGGAGGAGCAGCAGCAGCAGCAGGAGCGGGAGACAGCTCCCGGCCGACAGCCGCCGCCGAGCTCCGACACCCAGCGCCATGTTCCGCCCCCGCCGCTGCACCTGCGGCATCGGCGCCACCGCCGCCGCCCTGATTGGGCGCGGACTCGGCCAATCGCAGCGCCACGGAGAGCAGTGGTGCCTGGGAAATGTAGTTCCTCCCTCAAGGGATGTGCCCGGCCGTGTCCGGCTGTGCTCGGTTGTTCCCGGCCGTGTCCGGCTGTGCTCGGTTTCGCCCTGTTGTGCCCGGCTTTCCCGGGATCCCGGAGGCAGCGGTGAGTCCCAGATATCCTAGTTGTTTCTGGCCACCTGGTGTGACAACTTCACCTCCGGCTCCAAATTCGCTGCTACATTGAGTACACAGTGCCATCCTAAACCAAAACTATTAAAAAAAAAAAAAAGGCAAAAAAAAAAAAAAAGTCGAACCACCCAAAAAAAAAAAACAAACAAAAAACCCCAAACCCCAAACCGTAGGCTCTTCTTTCCTACACGTTTACGTGCATATACTTTTCAGATTTCACTATACACACGCAAGCCACCTCTGTAGAAAATTAATGCAAGACACTAATACAATTAATTCGAATTTAATTCCCAGAGCATTGACCCTGCAGCTTTAATTTGATACTCTCATTCATGACACAGTCTTCAATTCAGTGATTATGTATTTCTTGAAAGTACACACTGCAGTGTGTAAGATAGGAAATGTTAAATTAATGAACATATGCTTTTTTCTTTTTTTTTCCCTAGAATTTCAAGTACTCTCCTCATGCTACATTAGTTACTTGCACACATCTGTGCTGAAGACTCAGAAGACAGACCTATTCATTTCTTCAGATATCTTGCTATATCACTCAAAAATTTAATGTATTTTATAATCAAAATGCCACAACGCAATAGAAAGCTGAGACACCAAGAAAGTATTCAAAAGTATCTGTTTATTTTGGACATAGAATGTTTAGATGGTATTACGATAATATTAGATGCTAATTTGATGACACCGGGGCTTCCATGAGTTTCATGGGCAATGTCCATATGCCAACTTTTTTTTCTTTTTAAAAAAAGAGAAATCACAGCTCCATTCATTACACATCTCAGTTCCCCAAAAGTTATGCTCTTCAGTAAATATTTACTCCCCATCTGCAAATGGGGAAGAAATGAGTTCAAAAGAAAGGCTGATAACAGAAGGAAATGGAAGAGAAGACAGGGCATAGGAAGAGGGTCACATGGGTGAGTGAAGTGAATGTATAAAGATTAGCTTTGGGGTTTTTTACATATGGGTTCCAGGATTTTGGAGGTCCAGTGTCCTCTGGATCATGTAGACCTATCCTTCCCAATAAGATCTGAGAAAAAAAGGTATGGAGAAGACACCACACATCATGTTTGCTCTTTTTTTTTTTTTTCTGCCCTAAGGAGAGAAGGATCCTATTTCAGTTATGGAAACCCTTGTGCTACCTTTAATCTCTGAGACTCCATTAACCCAAATAGGGGGAACGCTTTTTACAGATTAGAATATGGCTTTTAATTTAACTTGCATTTATATTACCTTAAAACCCCCTAGCTGTTCTAAAACATCCACTTACAAATATTCTAACACCTACTTTCTAGGGTGCTACTAAAAAGGAACAAAATGACCAATTTACTGGGAAGCAAGACAGAGCCATAGGTTTGAGAAGCTTACACTTCCAAGGTTGTATATTTTATATTATTTGTATTAGTACAAATGCTTCAACATTTCTGTGTCTCAGTATTCGTGTTATCAGTACCCCTACTCTAAGTAATTCCTGTAATTAACCCTATGTATGCTGGCCATTTCCAAGTAATTTCTGTAATTAACCATATAACAAGCTAAGTGACCTGGTGGACACAGCATGAACATAGGCCACCCATAGTATCTTCCTCCCTGCTGTCCCTCAAAAATAAGGACAAGGATAATAAGTGATTAAAAAAATAGAATAAAATAAAAATAGCCATCATTGTATTGGATTGCAGACGTTTCTAACACAGGCAGCTGCTGTACAGAGACAGGACATATGAATTGATCAGAACCGTGTGTTTTAAAAAGGACCTTTTTTTTCCTTCTCTTTACGAAAGAGATAAAAATTCATTAGACATTTTGCACTGGAACAAGAGAGACATATGTTCTTTAGTGTGCTAAGAAATAACATTTCATTAAAAAATCCCAGGCCAGTCTTGCTAAATCCAGAAGGTGATTTCATTGGAACCTTGTTTTGAAAACTGTTGGTCTTCTCATAACGCTAGTAAACCACTCACCTTTCACATCTTCAGTGTATGAAAAGAGCATTTAAACTACTGAGAACTTGAAAAGCACCATGAGTCATTGGAAAGATTAAGAAATCTCTTTGGCTCAATGCACAACTGTCAAAAAGTGTCCATTTATTTTTAATCAAAAATCTCCATTGTAAGCCGCCTGAAGTCCAGACCTTAATCAGAAAACAGAAACATAGTTTTATTACTTCCTTATTCAGAGTTTCATAAACACAACACCAGTCATAGTGTGACTCTTTGTTTTTGAGCTCACTGGAGAAAGAATGCCACACAACTGATGCAGTAACTGGGATGTACAATGGTGACCCAATGAACCTGCAACTGCAAAGTCTTTTCCTACGTATACAATACTCTGAGGCTTTCTGGAGTCTGCTGACAGAACAAGTCTCATAGATTCTATATGCCTTTCAGCAGGCGTACCTGATGTGTCATGACGTGTGAATATGAACCTGATAAGGAAGGCCTAAAGTGATAGGAAAATATCCTTTTGTTCTCTCCTCAAGGAATGACAGAAGAAGGAGTATAAGCCTGGAAAAAAAATGCAGTGCTGGAGAAGGTGAAATTAATGCAAAGGATTACATGAGATTTGATTGTTTTACATTTGCTCTGCTACTGTTCTTGGGAGTTAGCTCTGTTCATGGAGTGATGCTGGAGATGAGTGTCCTGACCTTAGAAAACAACATTTTTGTGTTCTGAGACACAAATGCAATGTAAATGACCCTGGGACAACAAGAGAAGTACTTTTCAGGTAAAAGTTTTCTAACGGCTTAATAAAGAAAAAAGGTGACCTATGCATTTCTTGTGAACTTAAATTTTCCTGCAAAATGTGTTAAATAAGAATGTTTGAAAGCCTCCTGTGATCTGGAACACTGTCCTTTCTCAATATCACGTGAGTCTTCCCAAGACATAATCGAATAACCAGACAGAAGAGCTGTGGGAGTTGCCTAGAGTAATTACCAGAGGGGGAAAAAAAAAAAAAAGTTATGTGAGGCTCAGAGAGATGAGAAGGCATGAGTGCAGGAGCACACAGTGAAGTGAGGGTACCTAAAACAATAGCAAATGAAAAGAAGGTATGGTAGAAAGCACCTGCCCAATATATCACTCTGGAGACAAGGAAGAAGCTTGACTAGAGAGCAAAATCAAGAGCAGCTAACAATGAATATGACAAGCCAACAGAGCGCATTAACTCAAATCAGTTTCACAATCCTGAAACACTTAAAAACATTTGAAGAGTAAAGATAAGTGNGCACTTTTTTTTTCTCAAGTAGACATACTAAGAAACCATACATAGAAACCTGACCTTTGTTACAAACAATCAAATCCTGACAGAAGATTTACAGGAGTTATGCAGCCATATCGAAACGTATAAAAAATGTTACTGCTCTGGTTGTCATTGTTTAGCAATTTTTAATAGGAAAAAATTTCCACAACCTCACTAACATTTTCTGCAGGAGCATTACAACCTCTAAAACTACACTATTATTCAACAGTGGGGTTTTGATTTTTATCAAGCCCATCACTGGAACATTTAGTTACAGTATCAGCCTGGCTGGTAGATGATGCTACACCTTCATGGAAGAAGCAATTGCATTGTTAAATACAACTTAACAGATATGAAACGATACAATTTGTTCTTTTTGTTAAGCTATGATTGAATATCTTAACTCTGGGAATGTTTATGTGTAAAATTAATGATGCTAAAATATTTTTATGTTTTTCACTAAAATTCTGAGGATATGGGAGGAAAAAAAAGTGAATTCCATTGTGATTTGGGATCAAAATAAATAGTGTGCTAGAACTTTCTGCAAAAAAAAATCAGACTTCTGTTCTAATTTCTGTACATGACATTTCTAGAGTTAATAGGTGTGTGAAATGATTCATGTTAGTATAATTCTACTCTTTAGGAGGTGGGTGTGGTCTGCAGGTTATGATACAGAGCAACAAAGGCAGTAGCAATGGCTATTTCCAAGAGAAGTTATTACAAACTTCTGGACATAGGTTCTTAAAGGACAATCCTTTACTATTTTTTATGGTCATTTAACAGTCACAAGTCAGAAGTTGCAAACTGTAATTTTGAAAGATGGATTTACTCTTACAATCAAACAGATATCTTCTCTTCTGACTTTCAGCCATCAGCCTACAGGGAGCTCTTTTTCATTCATGCCCCATTGATTTCTCTCTACCCAATGAGCCATGTCACATCCCAGTCAGGTCTGAAGTGTGGTGTACTGAGTTTGGGGTTTTTTCTGCTATTAAAGATGAAGCATGCAAAACAAAACTTAAGAGTTACTGGAGATGCGGACTCCCAGAGAGGCACATTGCCATTAATCAATTGTTGTTGCCAGTAGGACTGTTACTTCTCATAGATGTGCTTTTCAGGATACTGAGGCTCTCTGGTTTTGGCATTGCACAGATCTTGGTGCATGCCATTAGGAAAAAACCTGCTTATGGTATGGTTGGTAGGAGTGTAGCAGTTGCTGATTCCTGTTCTGGACTTTGTTTACTCTCAGTAAAGAAATAAAATTGACTAGGTACCTGTCAGCCATCCAAGCTTACCAGTTTATAGACTGAACTATTACACTCCTCCTTTTGTTTCATGTGAAAAACAAAAGGACAAAAAATAAAACCAATTAAAAACCAACCAAATCCAAAAGCAAACAAAACCAAACAAACAAGGAACAGTGAGCCAGGATGGTAATAGTTAAAATACTATCTTAAATTGAAACACTACCCATTTTTTTCACAGCTTTTCTTCTTGAACCAATCCCTTCCTTGAGAATATAGCTATAGTATTTGCAACAAAGTACACTGAGTTTGCTGTTGCAAATAAATTTTATTAACATGCTTTATATCCCTTATATAAAAGATAAATGCCATGCAACCAGATTGAGTACAAAATGTCATACCATCCTCTCTTGGTATTTTTCATTATATTTCGTTTTAGTAAACTTCTTATTTATGTGTACAATTCAAGTGATATAATTTTTTTTACCATCCTATTTTACTGACTTCCACAAAGA
>VYZS01023458.1:9417-21348 GCA_013400695.1 Neodrepanis coruscans
AAGACCACATCTTTTCCTTTTTCAGCACTAAATCCCTCCTTGGGCTAACAAAAAGGGAGGGAGGGGGTTGTGCGCGGTTTTATAATTTTCTTGAGTTTTCTCCTTCAGTCAAAGCCGGGCAGAGGCTCGCGGCTAAGGGGATCCTCAGACCACGTGTTCCTTCTAATTACCCCAGAGTCTCTCGAGGGGGGCCCAGAGAGAGACAAGCACTATCTCCAGAGCATCCTCACCTCAAAGACCGGCCCTGGGAAACTTAATTTGTTTGTCTGTTTGCACTTTAATTGTCGGGGTTTTGTGTGTATGCGAAATAAACTGTGATATTTGTGTGTTTTCTTCATTTTGGGGTGTGTTTGTGACTTCTCTCAGAGTCTCTGGTCCAAAATCGCTGAATTTGTGGTAAAACCACCACAAACTCTTACTCACAGACCTTCTCAGGAACACTGGAAGTCACATGTGCAATGCCATTTCTCAGAAAATATGCAATAGCCACTTGATACTTTAGCATCATAGCTAAAGTAAATAGCATGATACTTTAGCAGCAACATTTACTGATTGTCCAGTCAAGAGGAACGTATAATGGGAAAATACTGGAGCTAAGAAGAAAGGTTGGGTTTTGCTAACATCTCCTGTTAGCAGATGCTCCTTCTCCTTCCCTTAGAAGCAAATGCTACATTAGCAGCAAGGGATTCGACATTTGGCATACATTAAAGTAGCACAATGAAGTGCCAAGTAAAGATACGCCAGCAACTTCTGGCAGAAATCAAAGGATTGCTTGAATGAAATCCAAGTTTCTCGTACTGGTTTAATTTGGCTATACCACACATCTATCTAAGAAATTCAAGTACTAGCAAATACCAAACTAAGCAGGGTGCCATTTTAGCAGAGAATACAGACTTAAAGTGTGAGGTGGTTTGCAACTGCAAAAAGCTAAAGACACTTGATTTTTTATCACTTATCATTTCATCACTATTTATCACTTTTTATCACTTTATCCTTTTTACTTTTGTAGTCATTTTTGGTTTTATTAAGGCAAAACAAGTGGCACAAAATACAATTTCTCACCACCCACTGAACAATGGCAGATCTCATCCCTGAACCCATATCAGACCTCCCTTCCAAGTAACTCACTGAGTTTATATACTGGGCGTGACATTGCATGGTATTCGCCAATTTGTGTCACCTCTTCTGGCTATGCTTCCTCCCAGCTTTATTGTGTGCCTCCTCACTGGCAAAGCAGGAGAGATGGAAAAAGTTCTTGCCTTAAAAATGTAATACTTATGAACAATCAAAACATCAGTGTGCTATCTCAGAATCACAGAATATCCTGAATTGGAAGGGACCCACAAGGATCATTGAAGTCCAACTCTTGGACTGAACAGGACAGCCCCAAGATTCACACCACGTGTCTGAGAGCATTGTCCAAATGCTTTTTGAACTCTGTCTGGCTTGATGCTGTGAACACTTCCCTGGGGAGCACATTCCAGCACCAAACCACCCTCTTTTTCTGATATCCAATCTAAATTTCCCCTGACATGGAAGGCCATTCCCTCAGGTCCCATCAGTGGTCACCACACAGAAGAGACCAGTGCCTGCCACTCCTCTTCACCTCACAAGGAAGTTGTAACTGTAATGAGGTCTCCCCTCTGCTTTTCTCATGGCTGAACAGACAAGTGACCTCAGCCGCTCCTCATACGTGTCCCCCAGGACACAGTTGGCCCTCCTAGCTGCCAAGGCACTGCTGACTCATATCCAGCTTGCTGATGACCAGAATCTCTAGGTCTCTTTCTATGGCACTGTCTTCCAGTGTCTCATTCCCAAGTGAGAATACATCCATGGTTGCCATATCCCAGGTGCAGAATCCAGCACTTGTCTTCGTTACATTTTTTATTTATTGTCCATCTCTCTAATCTGTCAAAGTCTCCCTGTAGGTCCTCTGTGCCTTCCAGAAAGCCAATGATACAACTCCTAACATAGTATCATGAGTTATCAACATTATTCTCATATTGAGTAAAAACAGCACTGTACCTACAGCACTTAATTTGAAATTCCCTGAGGAGTGATTTTATGCATTATTGTGTTACAACTCTATAGTTACAGTGTACCATCTTCACAGATTTAACTGCTCACCACTCCACGGTATAGGAGACCAGACGAATGACTACTGCCTCAAAAAAACTAGGTAGAAAGTGTGGGGAGGTGAGGCAGGAAGGAAGCAGGGCAAGTTTTGCTTAGGTGGGACGGTGCACTGCTCCACACCCCACCTACTGAGCTAAGGAAAAGGAGAAAATTAGCTCGTATGAAATACTGATTCAATAAGATTGGTTTTTTACAAGAATTACACAGAAGATGCTATCTTTCACTAACATGCAACTTGGCCACGGTTCAGTTGGCCATGTCTATGGTTCCCCATATGCTGTATTTTTTTTATGTTTCTGCTAAAGAGAAAAGTGACTAAAAAAGTGAGTTGGACTTGGACAGCGGCACATCTCATCCCTCCAATGACTCTTTCTATTATCCCTCTGCAACAAAGAGAGGTCCAATAAGAGGGAGGACTCAAGATAAGTCTGGGAAAATGGGCTTCTGAAAATTGCCCTGAGGGCTGCAATTGAATTTTAGCCAGATGTTCACAGCTTGCCCCATTTGCAGGTGTAACTTTTAGTCATGTACTACTGTAGTACACTGAATCACCAAAAGAGCAACGGGTATGCATGAAGCTAAGAGAACTAAATCTTAAAAAAATAAAAAAGCTGAGAACTAAGATATCACAAAACTTTTGACCTTCCCCCACGGTGTTCATAACATATATATAACTCAAGAGACCACATGAGAAACCAGTGCAATGAACTGCAATAATTGTATCCTAATTTTCCGTTAAACCACTTACAGAAAACAAGTAGTAACACAACGCTTTGTAAGAACTTGTCCTAAATGTGGTGTAAATTGCATGTACCAAGTACATCAGCATAAGCTGGCAGTCTCATTCACAAGTCCCTCCTTGCTCAGATGGATGAATTGTCCATAAGGTGCCCATTCAACAATTAATAACAATTACAAGATTTTCCACCTCTACCCACGAACCAGCAAGATAATAGCATTTTCCCATCTATGTATAATCTCATGAAAGTTTCATAAAACTTGCATAGACCCCAAAGCTTTTAAAGAACACTAACAAAATACTTCAGAGCCAACTAGCCACATTGCCTGTAGTGCATCTTGATACCTATGCTATCAGCTAATTGAAAGTGAATAGGTAAAACAAGATAAGTCCATCCCAAGGAGAATGTATCTCTTGTAAATTAGCAAATAAGTATCTCTGTATCCCTCTGGAATCCCACACTCAATGATCTGAGGTGTCACAGAGAGAAACACTGCAAATAGACAACTAATTTAAAGGAGTCGTAGGAAGTGATGGAAAAAAAAAAAAACAAACACTTTTTTTTTTTTTTTTCTTATTGAGAGCAGGAAAAAGAAAACTTTCTTACAAATCATCTAATCAAAACTAAAAGGCTAGTTTAGATTAGATATTATGAAAAAAATCTTCATTATGAAACAGTCTGCCCAGGGATGTGGTTGAGAATACCATCCCTTGAGGTATTTAGCAGACACATAGATGTAATGCTTAGGTACATGTTTTAGTGGTAGACTTGGCAGTGTTAGGTTTATGCTTGGACTCGATGATTTTAGAGGCCTTTTCCAACCTAAACAATTCTATAATTAAGTACAGAAAATGACACTAATGTAGTTCTCTCATAACTGTTCATATGATAAAATTTTGAAGTTACAATGCACTTAATATGTAACAGGGGAATAGAAGACCTCAGCTCAAGAGTCCAGCTATCTAAAAATAATTACGCCTCTTTGAAAAGATGCTGAATAAACTGGCAGAAGCTAAACAGGAAAACAATACAAAATAGCAACCTACCATGTGCTATGCTGCTTTAAAAGTAGGTGCTTTTCCTTTTAAGTCTAGTCTTGGACCACATATCTTCTTTCACATATTCTACATTCTTCTTTGTTTTTTTAGTTTTCTTGATCTATCTAAGTCATCTTTCTCTTTCTTTCTTTCCATTTTCTCCAAATAAGATTTATCAGTAAGAATCATTACAAATTACTGAAAGGGGACATTATAAAGAAAGAAAAAATATAAAATGAGAAAAAGGAAAAGTGAAGGTTACTGGCAGCAAGAGTAGACTGCAGTTTATTTTTTTACTACAATATTGTAATGTGTTGTAAAATGACAGCAGTATCTGCCAAAAAGTGTAAACACAAATCTAAACCTAATATATGTACAAAATCCTACATATATTTTGAGGTTTTTTCAAACTAATTTTTCCATGTTTTGAAAGCAGTGGGTGGTATTGAACAATTTTATCTGCTTACTAGTTGCTACTGCTTATGGGTATCCAGCAAAAAAACCCCATTTTTACAAAATTATTTTAAAAGGCAGATTCTGGTCCATAGCCAGCTTGTTTTTTGTCAAAGCTTCATCAATGGCCCAGATATGCAATGCCTCTTACATTCTGGCAGGAAATTCTTCCTCTTCTCTCCCAGGGCTTTGAAAACTAGCTGCAACATGCTGCTCCAGTTCCCAATTGCTTAGAAAATATACAGTGCCTTTTGGCACTGCAGAGAGCAAGAGTCAGCAAACAGCAACCACTCCCTAATGCCTGTCCTTGTCAACACAGAATTAATCAAGGTCTACTTTCGGCAGACTCAAATTAATTACATAGTTCTTTGTTAACTGTGATATTCACAGAGTAAATATCTCTATGACCAAGTCAGTGTAATTCATAAAATAATTATAGATCTTCAGAAGGACATGAAATTTCCACCCAAAGTCTGTGAATGTGATGTGAATTTGTTTGTCAAGTTAGTTCTTGCAAGCAACTCTGCTTGCATCCAGCCCTCAAGAAAGAAACGTTTGTAATCTCTCAACAAATTGCCTTTTATGAGAACTTGCATCAAAATGAATAATCTATCTTCAGTCTTTTATGGAAGTCACCTCAGCTTCAAAATGAGTTTGTATGCAGGGGGGAGGAGAAATGGGTTTAAGGAAGAGCAAGAGGTTAAAAAATGGTCAAATAGTGACAGATTTTACCACACTGACTTCAAGTTAAAAAGTCACAATAGTGCGCTAAATGAGGCAGCAGCAACCAAAAAGACATACTTGCAGTTACAAAAAGCAAGATCAGAACAAGTCCTGAGTCTGAAACTAAGCTATACAAGTCATTAGTTTCTGCCACTGAAGCAGGTATTATGTCACCCCATGCAACTGCGTGTGGTTGGTGAGTGTTCAGGCCTCTGATTTGTTAAGGTCTTTCTGCAGGTCCTCTCTACCTTCAAGGGAGTCAACAGCTCCTCTCAATTTTGTATCATCAGCAAACTTACCTAGTATTCCTTTGAGTCCTGTGTCCAAGTCATTTATGAAAACATTGAAGAGCACAGGGCTTATGATGGAACCCTGTGGAACCCCACTAGTGAGCAGTTGGCAGCCTGGTATAACCCCATTCACTATTATCCTTTTTGCCTACTTGACTTCGGACATCTTGGAATTGCCTGCTCCTTTGCCCATTGGAGGTGATGCTTAAAAATTGTCCAGCACTGATGGATCCCAGTGCCTCCAAAAGCATTTTCCCAGGGGACCTCACTAACTAGTTTCCTGAGCAGCTTGAAGTCTACTCTCCTCATGTCCAAAGTTGAAGTTTTGCTGGCATGTTTTCTCCTGTCAATGGATATTTTAAACTTGATTGCTCCATGGTTGCTGTGGTCAAGGCAGAACCAATCACCACTTCACTCATGAGAAGTTAACAACAGATCAAACCCTGAACAAGCCACAAGCCAATGCTTTCCAGGAAGGATTCTGGTAGACTTGATTCTCTATCCACAGATTGACCATAATGGAAAATACAGATCTTGTAGTATTACAATTTATATATGAATGTGATTATTTCACATTTTGTGAAGGTGTATTTGGCATGCAATTTAAAAAAAAAATGTCCAACAGTTGAGAGTATCCAAAAAACAGAAAGCCCTAGAAGAAAATACATCTGGATTACTACAAGTTAGGAATAAAATAGAGAATTTAAATTAATATAACAAGATTTCATAAGCCCTGGTGCAAGAATTATCCATAAAGCAAAGAGGTAAAGGCCTAATTCAGATTTGCTGAATTTCACCAGTACCCATGTTGCTCAACTTTCACGCATTCAAATTACATGGCTTAAATCAATGGGTCTGTCCCATTCCTGAAGACCTTTTGTATTTTAAATATATCCCCAAATATAGGACAGATACTGCAATGCAAAAACATACAGGATATACTGAAATAAGAATAATACAAATCTCACAATTAGAACTTAATCTAGTCTCTTCTGTAAAGAATAATAAAATGTGTTTTTATAAATACATTAATAACAAAAGAGGGGGCAAGGAAAAACTTCTTTTTTTTTTGGACACAGGCGAGAATATAGTTACCGAAGATGAGGAAAAAGATTAAGTATTTAACACCTTCTTTGCCTCAGTTTTCAACAAGAAGACAAGTTGTCCTCAGGACAATTGGCCTGTTGAGCTGGTATACAGGAATGGGGAGCCGAATAACCTCCCCTGTAATCCAGGAGGAAGCAGTTAGTGACCTGCTGAGCCGCTTGGATCCTCATAAGTCTATGGGACCAGATGGAATTCATCCCAGGGGGATGAGGCAGCTGGTGGAAGAGCTCACCAAGGCACTCTCAATCATGTATCATTCTGACTTATCAGGGAGGTTCCAGATGACTATAAGTTGGTCAATGTGATCCTCATCCATAAGAAGGGCTAGAAGGAGGATCAGGGAAACTACAGGCCTGTCAGCCTGACTGCGATGCCCAGCAGGTTGTGGAAAAGACTATCTTGAGTGAGACCATGTGACACCTACAGAATGGCCAAGGGATCAGATCCAGTCAGGGTTTAGGAGGGGCAAGCCCTGCCTAGCCAACCTGATCTCCTTTTATGACCAGGTTGATGAGCAGAAGGCTGTGGATGTGTTTACCTGGACTTCAGCAAAGCCTTTGACACTGTCCCACACAGCACAATCTTGGAAAAGCTGGCTGCCCATGGTTTAGACAGGTCCACTTTGTGCTGGGTTAAGAACTGGATGGATGGCTGGGCCCAGAGACTGGTGGTGAATGATGTCACATCCAGTTGGTGGCCAGTCACTAGTGGTGTCCTCCAGGGATTAGTGTTGGGCCCAGTCCTGTTTAGTATCTTTACTGATGATCTGGATGAAAGGATTGAGTCCATTAGCAAATTTGCAGATGACACCATGCTGAGGGGGAGTGTCAATCTGCTGATGGGTAGGAGGGCTCTGCAGAAGGACCTGGGCAGGGTGGATAGACAGGCTGAATCCAACGGTATGAGGTTCAACAAGACCAGGTGCTGGGTCCTGCACTTTGGCCACAACAATGCCCTGCAGTCCTACAGGCTGGGGACAGAAACGGACATGGGGATGCTGATTGTCAGGAAACTGAACATGAGCCAGTAGTGTGCCCAGGTGGCCAAGACCTGTATCAGGAATAGCATGGCCAGCAGGACCAGGGAAGTCACTCTTCCCCTGTACCCAGTACTGGTCAGGCTGCACCTTGAGTACTGTGTCAAGTTCTGAGCTCCTCATTTTAGGAAGGATATTGAGGTGCCGAAGCATGAACAAAGAAGGGCAGTGAGGATGGTGAAGGGACTGGAGCACAAATACTAAGAGGAGGTTGAAGGAGCTGGGGTTGTTTAGCCTGGAAAGGAAGCTCAGGGGAGACCTTGTCACCTCTACAGGCTCTCTACAGGTGCCTGAAAGGAGGTTTCAGCCAGGTGGGGGTCAGTCTTTTCTCCAATAGGCAGACTAACAGTAGGACAGAAGGACACAGTCTTATGCTGTGTCTGTGGAGGTTTATATTGGACATGACCAAGAATTTCTTCACAGAAATGGGGGAATGGGCTGTCCAGAGAGATGGTGAAGTCACCTTCCCTGGAGGTACTTAAGAAAAGACTGGATGTGACACTCAGTGCCATGGTCTAGCTGACAAGGTGATGTTAGTTCATAGGCTGGACTTGGTGATCTCAGAAGTCTTTTCCAACCTAGTTGACCCTGTGAAAACACAGAGTCCTTTCCACATACGGCTGAGATACATCTCACTGCAGAATTCCATACGCCTACGATGTAGGTAATTCTTTCTAACACTGCTTGATAAAGGATTTCTTTCCTAAATTATGTTGAGTTCCATTAAAAATAAAAAATTCTCCACAACTGACACATATACTGCTTCTGCTTTTTTTCCCCTCAGACACATATAGCTTTTTAAAAAATAAATAAATAAATTGAAAGGCACAAATAAGTAGATACATATTTTTACAGCCAAGTAACAAAATGCACCGATTCCTATTTTCCTAAAGACTTTTGCTGATACAAGGACACTTTTTGTGATCAGTAATTCAACCTTTAGTTTTAGTATATAGCATTCGGTGAACCACTCAGCAGGAATCAGAAAAACCTTAATAAAACCCAGTCGACAAATTATATTTCATGACAGATTGTATGTCCCAAATTCTCCCTCTCTTTGAGTGAAATATGTGTGTTTAGAGACCCCCACTTAAATACACTTTACTAGCTGTTTCATACAGGCTAAATTAGGCTTATGTGACTGAAAATGGAAGAAGCTAAGTACCTGCTCTTAAAATAATTACAAAAATCCATGGGCCTGATTCTTTCTAGTTCATAAGCAGAATAAGACTTGTGTCTTCACCCTGATGTCAGAATATTATTTATTTCTAAATGGAATTTTCAATCTAACACTGTCTCTTTCCTTCAAAGTGCTTTCAAATATCCCTTTGCTGTGATAAAAAGAAAATAATACAAAAATAGGACTGACATAGTTTTGTGATCCTCCTGTAAAGAAAACTACCTACACTGAAAATCTGTTTCAGTAAATGAGAATACTTGGGACGTTTATATTTGTCTCCTCCAAAACACAATAATTAAAAAAAACAACACACGGCCTCGCAAATTCTCATTAAATTGTTCATGCATTCTATTATACAGGCCATGGGCAGGAGAGCCCAAGAACAGAAAGCACTACTGCCATACAGTAGAACAGTTAGTACATGAGCCTAGCAGTTCTCAGCCCTGTGCAATGCACTGTGCAATCAGCAGCAAGCAGACATTCATACCTAGAGAGAGAATTCAGCCCACAAGATACACTGCAAAGGTGGAAATGTTTACAAAAATCAGACACAAATAAAGCAGCAGGAAAGGATCTTCAGCTCCCAAATAGTCAGCATTTTTGCTTCCTTATTTTTATCAGTAAAACCTGAAGACAAATTGCACTGCAGCTGTTATGCACATTGAAAGCCACTGTGCAAGTACACTGGATTCAAAATAGCAACCAGGAAACTACTTATACATAAAATAAACAATTCCATTATAAAATTTGCATTTATTTCCTTTACCTTATTTGTCTGTAGTTGATAATTCTTGAAAATGTTAGCCAACTTAGCCATGTCATCGCATTGAGTATACAAACCTAATTATTTAATCAATTAAGTCTCACCAAGCCTGACTTCCACACTCACATTTCCATTTGTGTTCTGTTCTAATGGGATGGACACTGAAATTCAACTGAAAAGTAAACACAAGAAATGTCTACTAATTGAAACTAAACTATGGCTTGGAAGGGAGTTGGAGATATGGATTGTGTACGGTACTACTTTCATGTATGTTTCTGAGCTTACACTTTTTTATTATCATCTCATTCATAGTACTAAAGAGGGGTGGGGAAGCCTTCTTTCCTTAGTTCTCCATATCAGTTTCTGAAGATTGTAAAGGACACTGAGGTGGGAAATCTGTGTAATTGTTCAAGGAAAAGCTATTGCTGTAAATATTGGATAAAGAAATACTATTACAAAGTAGTCAATTTCTATAAGGTCTGTGATTTTGGAAAGGGTTGGGGTTTTTTTAATTTGGTACCATTCAATAATTCAAATTTCAGATTCCACTAGGTATTTAATTATTTAATCCTTAATATACCACAAGGAAAACTAAGCAAAACATCTGTTAGTGGTTTGCTATGACAATGGGGTAGCTTGCAACTTTTCCTTTTTCCTTGATTCCAACCCAGAATCACAGACTGGCCTTACATCACCACAGGAAACTCCAGTTCATCATTCGTTTGCATCAGGCAAAAAAAATTCAGCTTTATTATAGTGCGTAAAGCCAGTGACCTCAGCATTTTGAGTGCTTGAAAAAGGCTGTCTTTGTGAGAACTACATAGCCTTATAAAAATTATTTATTTGGCCTGACAGTAGTATAGCATTGTTGCATAAAATTAACTTTTTAAGGTGACTGATGTATAATCCATGTACCTTCCATATGTACTCAACCATGTTGCTTTCACTGCATTGGGACCACTTTGTTTCACTCACCTTAATACACATTAGAAGACTTTTTGAAAAAGACCTAACCATATCTCCATAATAGAACTGTAAGCTACAAACTTCTGTCTGAGCTTTTGAAGTGCTTTACATCTGAAACTGATCCATTTCCTCCAATCTTCAATGATGTTTTTGCATCAAAGATTTGCTTCTTGGTGATATTGCTAACTGGTTAAACAAATAGAAGTTGTACACACCTTAATCTGAAATTTAAAAAAATATGTAAGCTTTATGTATATTCATGGTAGAGTTTTGCCTAAAGCTTATGTAAATTATAACCCTATTTCCACAGTAACACAGATTAGCTGTAAAGCAGTACATGTAACTTCTAACTTTCCTCCAAATCCACTCTGCCAGAAGTGGGACAAGCATGGATCCATCCAATTGCTTATATGATAACTTACACAGCATCAGTGCATTTTAGGTTACCTGAACTTCTGTATCTTCATATTTAAAGACATTGACTCAATGTGTTTTTTGCCATTAACAAACATGTAATCTCTCATACAGCCTAGTTATAATTGATTAAAAAAACATTTTAAGTACGCTGAATTATAGATGCAATGAAAGGTATGTATATTTGAATATCCCACTCCAAGTTCTCTGGTATCAGCAGTAAGGAAAGCACTATGTAGACTCGCATTCACTTCTGATTAGCCAATGAAGTTAAGGGTAAATCTGCTAAAAATAAGAAAACTACTTTCATAATTTGGATGTGCCATATTCAACCTTACACAGAATATGTCTGAGTAGTTCACGAATAATGAAGAAAGCATGTAACTAGTTTTCCTTCACATTTTTGGTCAGGAACTGAGAACTGCCAACTGCCAACTGCCAACACAGTGAGTTGGCACTCATCACCGCAAAATCTTTAATCACATAAACAATCCTTTAAAAGCTAACTGTGAAATGTTCGTTTACAAATATTTAAATACTTTAACTTAGTAATTTTCTCATGGACATTCCCTGTATTGCTGTCTTTCATCAGTAACATGTAAGCTGATTTCCTCATGCTGAAAGCCTGTTATCTAGTCTAATTTTAACTATTCTAATTAATTAAACTATTCTAGTTTAATTCAACTTAAGCTAGTCAAATACCTGATACGAACCAACAGTAACACTTACATTTTTTTTCCTGAATGATTTTCATTTTCCTTAGCACCTCAACTTTTTTCTCCAAAGCAGCAAACTACACTGGAAGTCAGTAAGCAGCTTACCAGCACTTTCATCCTATGCAATGTTCCCTAACACTTTGTTCAAACCTCTTGAGTTTTTCACATTAAAATTTTGAAGTTAGAAATGTCAGCCATTTTTTATTGTTAAAAAGTGTCATAGTGTCGTGGGGTAAAAAATGAAAGTAAAAACGGTCGACCCGTGTTGCGGCGGCGAAGCGATGGCTTCGCCTGGCGCCAACAGCGGCCAGGCCCCGAGCGGGGGGCAGCGGCGGGAGCGGCGGCGGCAGCTGGGCGGCGCAGCCCTGTG
>VYZS01023461.1:0-14260 GCA_013400695.1 Neodrepanis coruscans
GCCCCCTAGTGTCCAAACCAGAAGAAATTTGACTGGTTTATGGCTCTTGTACTCTACATGATGGATTTGAAAATGTATTAGTGTCATCTTTTTTATTAGTTGAATATAGTCCTTACTCTGTGTTTATCCGAGTAGATAGTATTTGTCCAATAAGTAATTTTTTCTTTTTTCATTTCATTTGTGGTTTCTGTGAATTATTTTAGGTCAGCTTTTATTTTTTTTTTATCTTTTGACTCATTAGTATTTTGTCAGCTTGGGCTCACCTCCTCCCCTGCTTTCAGGGAAACTCAGCAGTATTAAATCCATATGGTAATTCATCCTTGTGCTTTCATTTATTTGATATACAATCTAGAAGAGTGATTTATTTGTGTAGATACAAAGCTAACATAAAATGTTCAAAGTGACAATAGTTTCTACTGTTATGTCCAGAATTGGGTCAATGATATTGCAAGCAAGATGAATTACTTTGAAATTTGTTTGGTGAAACTTCTGTCTCAATAGTCTGTTTGCAACTTTTCTTACAGCTAACATATTTTAAATTCTATCATCAGAATTATATGCTAAATTAAGTAATTATTGTTCTTTGTTACCATTTTTAGTGGTTCATTGTAGGACAGTAGTATGTAGAGACATGGAAGAGAATTTGTCATTGGTCATATGGTAGATTGCTACTACTGATTCTTGTTTTTATTTGGATGACTGTCTGTTATAGATGCATGAAATACAGCTTTTACTTTTTCTTCCCCTTTTCTTCTGTGAGCCTTCACCTAGTAAAGGAAATGCCAAGAAAGGTGCTAACAGCCCGCACAGACTTTTAGTGGAGTTCTTAGTGCTAGCTCCTTTATTTGTAAATTCAAAATTGTCTTTCTTTAAACATGATGTGGTAATGGATAAAACTTGCTCACTCAATCAGTGTCTGTTCTAATACAGTTTTTCCATTATTGAATTTCCAGAAAGCCAGTAAGAAATAATTCTATATAGAAAAATCAAGAGGATTCAAGTGTTTCAGTTCAGAGCTATTTGCTCTGCTTTGATAATGTTGCCATATTCTTAATCATTTATATACGTCATTTTGAGGGAAATTATATTTCTTTTTTTTTTTAATTTGGCATGCTTCAATTCTGTGGGTGAGATAAAGAGATATGAAAGTGGTACTTTTCTACAACGCAGTTTTAATGTGCATGTTAAATAACTTTTTCTCAGTGCAACGAATTAAAAAAATTAAAAAAGGGGAAAGAAATCTGGATTGTTAGATAGTTTTTGATACTGGACACAGAACTGAATTGTATTACAGGCAAAAGAAAGACGTGGAATTCCTGAGCTAGGGTTTTAGTATTTACAAACATGATTGGTAAAGCAGTACTTAGGCCCGTGACAATAAGAAATTAGCTACAACAATTTTGCCAAAAAGACCAATTTAATTTAATTGTCTGAAGTTCAAATAATCAAACAACAGAAGCTATATATGATCATCAATCATGATGGGTGATAATGTAATTTTCCTTTAAACTTGTGAACATGTTGTTTTCAGTAGTTTCCTGTTGTGATGGGTTGGGGGCTGGAGAGGAAGACAGGAAAAAAAAATCCCAAAAAATCTACCAACCAAAAAAACCCCCTCCTTTCCTCTCCACATACTGGTGAGGGGGGTGAGGCTGGGGATAGGACACTCCTGGTTTTGGATGCCTGGCTGGACTTGGGGCCCAATGGGGACACAGGGAGTTTTGGAGCCAGATGTGACCTGCCCAGCACTTGTTGGGTCAGAACAGCAAGAGCCCATTTCATCACCAGAAACTGCTGAGAGCCACGTTTCCTCCCCGTGGCCAGGCCTGCTGGGCTGGGCTGGGAAGGGGATACCTTTTTTTCTTGATCTCCCATCGGTTCCCTGTGGTCGGGAGGTACCTGAGAAAAGGGGCAGAGACTGTCCAAACTACACAGAGAACTCTGGGAAGGTAGATTGAGATTATAAGAGAACTAGTGGACCCGCCCTTTTTCTCTTTTGTGTAGGACACGATCACGTGGNCTTTGGCAATTTTTTTTCATAAACCACTTTATTTTTCACGTGAGTACTTCAGAATACATTTCTTCTTTCATATCATACTTGATGACGACAAATGAGATGCATGGACCCTGCAGTAATGAAGCACTGAATCAACTATTGAGTAACTCTGTAATTCTTATAGAGAAGCAAGCAGGCTACGTTTAGCAAAACCACTTGTTTTCGAAGTCTATTCTAAGCAACTGTTTTCTTACCTAGCACTCATTAGGTGGTGTTTTTGCAAGCTCAGTCTCACAGGCATTATCTTGTATTTTTCATACTTACAGCCTGAGAACCACAGACAAGCTGCTTTCCCTCAGGGCCTGTTAACTTCTGGTGAGCTGTCTTCACACCTCTCGCACAGTGTGCTGCTTTTTGCCAATTTACCTGTCTCATTCCCACACATACTAAAGGTGTTCTAGTTGTGGGTTGTTGTGTATTGAAGAGGACTGCCTACAGGCAGTTGTATCCGATTTGTGGGAATTTACTCCACATTCAGTGGCATGCTAGTATAGAGACTTCACTGTGGGCCAGATTTCTGTTTTTTAAAAGCAGAAAATGATAACTGTAGCTATGCCATATTAATTTTCAGGTCACTTATAAATAGGATAGCTGTACATATGTCCAGTGGGATCATTGTAATAGAGTGGGGGTAGGTGTGTTTATAATGAGATATTGTGTATTTTAACAACTCTAACCTTAGTCCTAGCGCTTTACATATTGTAGGACTAATTTAAGAAAAAACTAGAAAATCACAGTGAATTGGAAGCCTAGAAAGACTTCAAAAGTTCCATGGAGTTCCTGACCTGGTAGATTACTGATAAAGATTTTAGCACGTGAAGCCCGAGAGATTATTCCTCCCTTTTGCTGTATAAAGTTATCATAATATAGGAAGTCTCATTCCTTAATTAAATATAAAAGCAAAGGGTGGGCCTTTTTAAAGCATTCAGTACTTTCCTTTTTAGAAGAATGACTTGCTTATGAAAATATTTTTGTCCTTATTGCCATCAGTACTTTAGTGTCTATAAGGCAAACTTTAACTGCTCTTATGAAGCATGCTAGTCACAGCTGATCATGAAGTTAAATCCTGCTTGCATATGTTATGGCCTTTTTGTCTTAACAGCCTCATCTGAACAAGATTATTCTAGACCGAATCCTTTTCCTCCATTGCTTTGGTGAATTCACTTGTTAAAAATGTATGTAATGAGAAAACATGCCACTGAACTAGTAATGCAATTACAATTATAGGGAGACTGGAAAAATATATAAAAAATTCAATATTTTCCATAACATTTAACAAGGAGAATTGTAGTTGCTTTTCTACAGAACAATCACGATTGTGTCATGAAGGATTCCAGTTTTTAACTCTTCTGTTCTGAGCATGAAACCTGGAAGTAGAGAAATGAGTGATTTGCACATAGTCAATGTTACTCTTTACATAGCAGAGGGACAACTGTGTGGTAAACTTAGGGCTTCTGCAATTTTCCATGTATTTATTTCAAATTCTCCTTTACAGGTTTGATCTTCAAAGATATTAAAGATGATTTAAGTGATATGTATACAAGTATATGGATCAGGACCTAAGGCTTCAGTCCTGAAATACCATACTCTTCCTTGAGTATCATATTCTAGGAAAAGTTTTGGACCTAGATAATCTTATTAAATCCTTAAAAGATATTCTTATTAAAAAAGGAGGAAATTTGAGACTTTGCCATTGCCCTTAGTATTTTTATTCTTAAAATTTAAACCTTATGACACAGTGATAATATTTGCCTACAGCTTTTTAAACATTCTGAGACCTGTGTGCCATCTCTGTAACCACAGTTGACAATTTCACAGAAAGCAGTAGATTAATACTTGCTTGCTTAGAAAAAAATATTACAGAACTTACTTAAGATAAAACAATGTCACAGTCACAAATAGTCACAGATCTGATTGGTTTTAGTCATGTGAACATGGCTTCATATCTCTGAAGAAAAACAAAGGGAATTTGACTTTAACTTTGATCTATTGTAAAAAATTGTGGTGAAATTTTGTCCACAGAAATCAGCTGAGTCATTGATTTACATAGATTTTGAATGTTCAGTGGTTTGGATTTAAATGAGGTCATTACTTTTTTGGCCTCCCTGCTGCTTGTATTATTTGTATGAGAAGGAAGAAGAAGGTTGCTTTGCAAACAGAAGAAAATTATTGAGGGGATTTGTATCTCCATTTTAACAATCAATTAAAAAAGTGATCTTTCACAGAAGGATTGTTAAATAACATTGTCAAATAAGCTTTATTTTTCAGAACACTGGCGGAGGCGGCGGCGGTGTGGGCGCGGCGCAACATGGCCCGGCCGAGGGCGTCCAGGATGGTGGCGAGGGCGGCAGCAGAGCAGCCGCCCAGCCCGTCCCTGCTCGCCCCGCTGACCCATGGCTGATGCCGTTCTGAGGGACGCACGCGCTGAGCACCACCACTGCGGCTTGGCCGTGCCGTGCCATGCCATGCCGCTGCTGGGGGGGAAAGAGGCTACCGAAAACCACGCGGGCGCCGGCACCGCCCGCAGCCCTCCACCACCGGCTCCGGGCGGGCCCTCGGCCCCCTCACATGGTAGGAAAAAAGGCCGTTTTTACTTTCGTTTTTACCCTACGACATCCTTCCATCCCATAGGATTTCTAGGTCTTGCTTAGAAAGTGCTGTAGATCTGATGCTGGCAGTCATCCTGCTTTGAGCAGGCACTTTTCACAGCTTTTATATTAGGTTGGTAGATAAGTTTGGGGACTGATAGGAACCATGAAAACCTGTAGTAGTTTCAGCTAGGCTGACCAGGTTAGAACAAAACTAATCAGTTACTCTTATACTTTTCTTACTCTTCTTATAAAACCAGTCTTCCATAATTTTAGCTTTATGCCTGTGCAGTACCTATAGTTATATATTTGATTGAAGAGAAAATATGAAGCTGTACATGGTTTATACAGTTAATGAGGGTGTTTTTTATCCTGGGAAAAACTATATCTAAACCTGAAATAAGTATTGTGAGTTGTCTATATATTTCATTTAATCTGCATTTCATATAGAATCTGTACTTGGATTTCTTTTCAATGCTAGGACACAAAGCATCAACATTCTTCTGAGTGTTGGTAGTATTCAGACTTTATATGAAGGCATAAGTGCGATTCTCTAAATATGTTTCCTAAAGTTTCTCAGTTTAGCTACCCCATGTGTTTAAAATTCAGCCTTCAAAACTTACTAAAGTGTATTTAATTTTTTTTTTTCCATTGGAGCTTGAGTCATACTTTTTCAACATTTAGGCTTGGCAATAACTGTCTTCAGGAAAAAGCAGTTTATGAAACCAGTATATTTTAATGGAAAGCTTGCTGAAAGTATAAGTTAAAGATATCCTTCTAGAAAAGTAACAGTAAGATTTCTTCCTTCATTTACTGTTTTCATTGTAATAATTTAATTTCATCATCTTTGAGAAGGAAATAGATCAGTTTTTTTAAAAAGCTGTAACTGGTCCAAGTAATCCTTGAAAAGCTGAATGTGGTTATCCCCTTTCCACTGAGATCACCTCTTCTTCATGGTCACATCCCTAAATGTCTTCATGCAAAGGAGTCTGTTTTGCTACTGTCCTATTTATTTTAACCCCATTTGAATACAGACGTAATGGACTAAGTGTGAGAACAGTGAAAATTTAGTACTGTAGTTATAACCTGCTGTTGCAAGGTTGTTCAAGTCATAAGCATATTCATTTAGTAGAAAGAAAATGTGTAGTTGATTTCAAAATTTGAATTATCATCTCTGAATAAAATAGTTTTACAGCACACCTAAAATAATAGCTGTTAGTTAAACAAATAGTTCAGTGTTCTTTAAAATGGCTTTCTTTCCTAATATTCTTTCGGTAGTTTTTGTTCTTTAGAGATACAGACAGGAATAAGCAATTCAGAATGGTTTTGTTGACATGAGTTTTTTTTGTTTTAATACTGAAAAATCTGCTCTACATGCAGATGCAATCTATTTGGGTATGTACATACATGGTATGATTAAATTCAATATTAAATACATAAAAATAAATTTGACCTATTCATCTGAATAAATTTAATCCATTGATAACTATTGAAAGAAGGCCTGAAAACTTACAGGTATTTTTCATTGATTTTTGAAGTTGTCAGAAGTGAAACTGTCCTTCATGTAAGACTCAGTCTTCATGAAAATGACCTATTTAATTCTCTTAACTACTGTGTCAGTAAATGGTGAAATAAAAAACCCCAGTCTCCAGGACAACCCTTCATCCCTGTTTTACTTTCATATGACATTTTGTTGAATGACTTGACAGACCTGAGCAACCTTAAAATGCGTAAGTATTTTAAGCTTCTCTGTATTTGATAATGATGATGCTTGATTGCTGAATAAGTACAAGGTTATAATCATCTCCCTTGGCTTTTTTGTCATTCATAAACTGCTTGAGCTGCTCTCTGCTGGCTTATGACATTTCCAAGATCTCTCAAGTGGATTGTAACCTTGTGTATGCTCACTGAATTCCAAGGACTGGTCCTTCTAAATGCTCTTTGATGTGATGAGCCTTTATTCCTCTGTTATTTAAAAATGGATTTTGTGCCATACAGTTTGATTCTCAGTGTCTTAAAATGCTTACAAAACAAGGTTTTTAAATAGGAAATTAAAAGTAATTTAAAATATTCAAGTCCTCTGTTTGCTGCTTAGAGATTTCATATCATTTTATATATTTAATGTTAACCCAGCAAATGTGGTAATAAAAATAGTTTAGAAGGTTGGCCTAAAATATCTACTATTTTATTATTTATGATAACCTCTATTTTCAAATGATACCCTAATTTCTCATCAGACCATATTCTACAAAAAACAACATATATATTGGACTAAGTAAGATTGTCTGCCCACATTATTCCACAGAATCACAGAATCACAGAATTAACAATGTTGGAAAAGACCATTTTGATCATCGAGTCCAACCTATTACCTAACACTATCCCATCATCTAAATCATGGCACTAAATACCTCATCCAATCTTACTGATCTTTTGTTTTCACCTAGAAATCAACAGAGTATTAATTTTATTAATTGGTGGAATACCACTATATAACCCTTAGGCATTATAAGGATATTCAATACTTTGCTTAATATAATTATTATAACATACTGATTTTTGTTGTTATCAATATGCAAGCCATCATTTTCAAAATAAAGGTAATTGTTTTGTAATAGACAGTTCCACCAGAAAGGGTGTGTTTCTGGGTCTGTTGGTCCCNACAGAATCACAGAATCACAGAATTAACAATGTTGGAAAAGACCATTTTGATCATCGAGTCCAACCTATTACCTAACACTATCCCATCATCTAAATCATGGCACTAAATACCTCATCCAATCTTACTGATCTTTTGTTTTCACCTAGAAATCAACAGAGTATTAATTTTATTAATTGGTGGAATACCACTATATAACCCTTAGGCATTATAAGGATATTCAATACTTTGCTTAATATAATTATTATAACATACTGATTTTTGTTGTTATCAATATGCAAGCCATCATTTTCAAAATAAAGGTAATTGTTTTGTAATAGACAGTTCCACCAGAAAGGGTGTGTTTCTGGGTCTGTTGGTCCCCAGTGAAAGCAAGCTAATTGGGATGTCAACACTGGAGGCAGCTTGGGCTGCATAAATCATGCATTGGTGGAGTTTTCAGTCCTGAGTGATATGGGTGACGTAAGGAGTAAAGTTAGGCCTTTGAATTTTAGGAAAGCAAATTTCCAGCTTTTCAGGGAGATAGTGGGATTCCCTGCGAGTCTGCTCTTGAGGGCAGGGGAGTGGAACAGAGGTGGCAGATCTTTAAGGAAGTCTTCCGTAGAGCACAAGAGCTTGCAACTCTCAGGAGCAAGAAATTGAGGCAAGAGACAGGCATGGCTGAGTAGGGATCTGCTGATCAAATTAAAGGGAAAGAAGCAAATGCACTGGCAGTGGAGACAAGAACAGGTAATCTAGGAAGATTATAGAGATGAAGGCTGGATGTGTAAGGATGGGGCGAGGAAGGCCAAGGCAAAACTGGATCTGAACTTGGCAAGGGATGCAAAGAATAATAGGAAGGACTTTTACAGGTATGATAACCAAAAAAGGAAGGTCAAAGAAGGTGTACCCCCTCTGATAAACAATACTGGTAAATTTGCAACATGGATGAGGAGAAGGCTGAGGTGCCCAACAACTTTTTTGCCTCAGTCTTCAATGACAACTCTTCTTCCCACACCTGTCATGTAGATTGACAGCAAGATGTAGACTGGGGAAGCAACGTTTCTCCTACTGTAAGAAAAGATCAGGTCCATGACAACCTGAGGAACCCAAATGTTCATAAGTCTATGGGACTTGGGGAGTTGCATCCCAGAATCCTGAGAGAATCCTGAGAATGCTGATGTAGTTGCCAAGTCACTCTCTAGGATATTTGAACAGTCATGGCAGTTTTAGGAATTACCAGCTGACTAGAAAAAGAGAAACATTGTACCCATCTTTGAAAAGGATAGAAGTACTGACCTGACAGACTCACTTCAGTGCCTGTGAATATAATGGAACAGATACTCCTAGAAACTATACTACAACACATGGAGAACAAGGAAGTGACTCAGGACAGCCAGCAAGGGCAAATTCTGCCTGACCAACCTAGTGGCTTTCTACAACAGAGTGGCTGCATCAGAGGACAAGGGAAGGGCTACAGATGTCATTTGTCTGGACTTCTGTAAAGCCTTTGACATGGTACTCCATAACATCCTCCCTCTAAATTGGAGAGAGATGGATTTGATGAGTAGACTGTTAAATGGATGAGAAAGTCGTTAGACAGTCACATCCAGAGGACAGTCAACAGCTTCTCCCAGTTTTGTATCATCAGTTTTGTATCAAACTTACTTACTATCCCTTCCAGTTCTGTGTCCAAATCATTTATCAAGATGCTGAAGAGCACTTGGCCTAAAACAGAGTCTTGTGGAATCCCACTAGTGACAGTCTGGTGCCACCAGTCTGATGTCACCCCATTCACTATTACCCTCTGTGCTCGACCCATAAGCCAATTGCTCACCCACCACCTGATGTGTTTATCTAGGTGTGTGCTGGACATTTTGTCCAGAAGGATATCACAAGAGATAGTATCAAAAGCTTTACTGAAATCCCAAAAAGATTACATCAACTGGCCTCCCTTGATCAACTAGGTGGGTTACCTTGTCATAAAAGGAAATACAGTTTGATAAGCAGGATCTTCCTCTAATACCTTTATTAATCACACAGACAAAGGTATTGAGTGCACCCTCAGCAAGTTTGCAGATGATATTGAAGGATGCAATATCATCCAGAGGGTCCTCAAAAAGGTTGAGAAGTGAGATCATAAGGCTTAATGAAACCAAGTGCAAAAAGTTCTGTACCTGGTTTGGGTCAACTTCTGGGACCACTATAAGAGGGAGAATTAACAGATTGAGAGCAGCCCTGCTGAGAAGGACTTGCGGGTTACTGGTGGATGAGAGACTGAGCAATGTATGCTCGAAGCCAAGAAAGTCAGCTGTATTCTGGGCTGCATCAAAATGAGCTATAAGAACTTAAAAGAGCATAGCCACCCATCTCAAAACACTGTCAAGGTCACAGAAGGAACTTACCATGATATAAGCCAACATAATGGGAATTTGAGAAAAAAAATTATGGTAAGAAGGTGCTAACTCCAGGCCTGGTGAGGTGAGATCTGGTTAGCACATCCCGGTTAAGACATCTGGACAAAAATTCCCACTGTGGAAAAATTATGGGAAAGGAATCAACAGCTCACACAGATATCACCCCAAGTTATAGGAATGGCATCTGTGCGCTGTTCCTGGTACCTGGAATTTGGACTGTATAAATGTGGTACCCCTGGAAGAACAACTCTGGTACCCTCACCACTGAGAAGCCAAAGGTGAAAAAGGAGGAACAGGGCAGCACAGGATCTACTGATGGTAACTATCTTCAGCTTGATCTCTCTCTCTCTCTCCCACTCTTTTCTATTTCTTTCTGTCTCTCTACCTCACATTTACTTAATTAAAATGCATGTTATTGACTTCAGCATATGGTCTTTTTTGAACCTTAATTAGCACAGAGCCATCTCTCAATAGTCTTAACAGTATCATGGTCAGCAAGTCAAGGGAGGCATTTCTGCCCCTCTATTCCACTCTGGTAAGAGGCCATCTGGAATACTGCATCCATCTCTAGGGTTCCCCAGTACAGGAAGAACATCAACCTGTTTAACTGAGTCGAAAGGAGGGCCACCAAGATGTTTAGAGGGATAAAGCACCAGTCCTACAAAGAACTGAGAGAACTGGGTTTGTTCAGACTGGAGAAGAGAATTAAGGTAACCTAATTGTGGCCTTTCAGTACCTGAATAGAGCTTACAAGAAACATGGAGAGAGGTTATTTACAATGGCATGCAGTGACAGAACAAGGGGGACTGGTTTCAAACTGAAAGAGGTTCAGGTCAGATACTAGGACAAAATTCTCTGTTGTGAGGGTGATGAGGCACTCAAACAAGTTACTTGGAGAAGTTAGGGATGCCACAACCCTGGAAGAGTTCAAAGTCAGGTCAGATAAAACTCTGATCTATCTGGTCTAGTGAAAGGTGTCTCTGTTTACAGGAGGAGGGTTAGAACTAAATGATCTTTAAGCTCTATTCCAACCTAGGCCATTCTTTGATTCTATGAACAATTTGGTTAGTAGTTAAAATAACTTTTTTTTTGTTGTTTTTCAACTACTTGTTTATAGCCTTCTGAGTGACATGCAATGTAATATGAAAGACTGTGTTTGAAGGCAGTGTCTGTGCCCAGAAGGGAAGCTGGAAGCTTGTTTCACCTTGTAAAATCTGAAGGAAATCACAAAGGGTCTCATGGGTAAAGGTGGTTGTAATAGGCTGAAGAGAGAGTATGCTATAGTGGATATAATTTGACATCATCTTTTGCACTGTTGGAAAGTCATGGCTGTGACCCACCCTTGATTCAGATGTAGAATACTGCTGTCTCCAGGGATTGTTGAATATATGAACAGTGCATATTCTCCATTTCTTTCCTTTTCCCCTCCTTAGTAAGATCAATTCCTTTAGACAATATCAAATGACACATATAATCTTATGCTGAGGAATTTTGGTGACTTTTTTATGCTGCCTGTCACTTTCAATTGTTCTTTTATACTTTGCTATATGCCATTTCTTCCCAAGCAGCTTTGGATGTTAAATAGCAGATACATTTAGCCTGTGACTTTAAAGGTCAGGTTAAATAAAAGCATGTGGCAGTTGCATGAGGCAAATTACTTCTGCTGGTCTAATTAAAGATCACAGATCAAATTACTTATTTTGTTAAGTGGGTGTAATTATCTTGGATTTGGCCCAGGTATGTGAACAATGGATTTGCTTCTCTATTTCTTCTTAAACATCACTGTATTTAAAACTGTGTATTTCACTCTTTTGTACAATTTTTTTAAAATTTGATTTTTAAGCTGTCTTTTCTCTTTTAGAGGTATATTCTTGCATCTTTTCTATTACTTTGTGTTTATTTTGTATTATCTGTTTCACTATTCTGTGTTGTCTGACTGACAAGACACAGTATAATTTTGTACAAAGTCTATCAGCCTCGTTCTCTGTCTCTTCCCTTTTGGCCATATCTCAACCTTCAGGAGATAAAGGACTATTTAAAGCCATCATTCAGGAATGGACAGATGCACCAAGGAAGAAAGACTGCCTGAAAGGGAGGAACTCCTCTTGAGTAATGAAATACTCTTTTCTGAAAAAGCTTTGGATAATCACATCTGAATGCACTGTTCATGTGTTTTCTTTGGGGTGTGCATAATGAATTACTGATTTTACTGGTCTCAGAGCATGTGCAGAGGTTCTTGTTTATATACTTGTAATAATTACACTCAATATCCTTATATTTGTGTATGGAATTGAGAGTCATTAATGCTTACTTTTTTTTTTTTTTTCTGGTTTGAAAATTTGGTTGGCAAGGCATAAGAAATGTTGTTCCTCAGTTTAGCAGAATGTGGTGGTCTATACGCCTTCTGGCATACACTGGCTCTAAGAACCTTGAGCATTCGACATCACTGAAAGGGTGTTAGAAGTCTGCCTCCCCGAGGAATAGAAGTCTCCCTGGAGAAGGTGTCAGGACTCACTTCCAACTCTGTTGTAGTTGCCAGTAAAATAATTTTTCCTCAAGCTGCGTTTATTTATCTGTGAAGGTAATTTGTGGGTGATACCACTGTCTTCATCTTGACCCACTAGCATTTTTAAAAAAATTTTCTCCCCTGTCCAAAGCTAACCCACCACAGAGGATAAGTGTATTTTTTCAATATCTTCACTAAATTTATCCTTACATTTTATTATTTTAATATATATTATAAATAGCCTTTATCAATTTATAACATGGGGTTTTTAAGGCAGAACTTGACCATACAGGGTTTCTGTAAGAAGTTAGGTTTGCATCAAATTCCTTTTTTGTACATCATTGGTTCTTTTGGGCTATTTAAAATATGTAGTGTTTCTAAAGATACCCATTACATAAGCAAGTGCCAAGGGGCATGTGATTGTGATGTTACATACAAGTTTTTTCATGACAATTTTCATTTCTCAGCAGAGCCAGGCTTAGTCAGACAACTTGAAATCTGTATTGCCTGACAAAGTAGGATTTGGAACAGGCTGAGCTACTCTAACAGTATTATAAAGACCTTTTCTGTTCTCAAAAACTATTACATAAGCACAAACCTAGTTTTTTTGAAGAATATTTAAGTCTACAATTCTGGTTCTTATTTCTTGTTTTCTGAACAGAGACCATAAGTCTTCCAACTTAGAAGTCTTGGGGGGAGAAGAGTGGCATTCTTATCCCTTTCAATCTCTATAGGGGAAGTCTGGTGTAAATAATGTGCATCTTAAGGAGAAACTCATCCAAGGAGAGACCCTATTAACAATTCCAAACAGCTGCTTGTCCATTCACCAGTCAGGACATTGTAGATTCACATGCACCTTACTCTTCGTGCACTGGTTGAACATTTTGAATCTAAGGCATTTTAAAACTGAAAGACAAAATATTTCTCTTTAGCAGTGTAAATGAACTCAGTGTTCAAAGAAGTTGGACTATAACTATTGCTGTAACTGCTGCATCCAGAAAAGCCTGTAATAAATGAAATTATTAATTCCAGGAAAAAAGTATCTTTACATTCCACGCAAAGCACAATTAGGTGACGAACCTATTAGCAGTCATGCTCTGGCAAAGGTATGATGAAGAGAGTTGTATGTGTTGAAAAATTTGCCTCAAGCTACTGAACAAAAGCTGACTAATTTGATGACCCCAAAATACTTAATAAGGACTTAATAAGGCTATCTCTGTCCTGCAAGATGAACCATTTGTCAATTTAATGTTACATTAAAAATTAATTCTTGATGAATATTGCTTATTATGGAAAGAAAATAATGTGTGATAAGTCAAGAGAGACAAGGATTTTCAGTGTTTCCTTATATTGGCAAAAGATGCTGTGTGGTAAATAGTTTACAAAGGCTACAGTGAAACCTAGAGACCATACCTGAAAATACTATTTTCTCTATTCAGATAGAGATTACTAATGATGAGAAGAAATAAGTGGAATTTGCCTTTAAATTTCCAGTTCAAAAAAATCTCTTTAGTATACAACTCTGTAAATCTCTACATAAACAATTTACCTTGAATATTCTAAATTGCAATAATTCTAATATTCTACTTCTGTGTATGTTCATGTGCTTCTAATCCTGGCTAGGTAGACTCACCTGCTCAGTGTCTTGCATCTGGATCTAACCATGGACTGGAAACTGAATACAAACTTTCTCTGAGCCTATCTGCCAAATGGTGACAGGATCCATCTTTCTACAAAATGCATCAAGTATTATTGTTTCTCTTTGAGAAAGGTGGAAGTTTAGCTGATAATGCCTTGGGGGTTTTTTGATCTTTTTTTTTGTTTGCTTGCTTTAAATAAAAGCTGAGAAACCAAGCAATTCCTCTAGTTTAATTTCCCTCTGCTGATTGAAAAGAATGAAATGTAAGTCTTCCTCCAGAGCATGTCCTGCTACCGTGCTGTGGCTGAGACAGGAGGGTCTGTGCTCTTCTCACCCTTCATCTTCTGATATCAGAAAATATCTCCATGTGTATAACTGGAGGCAGAGCATGTGGAAAGAAACATGTTTTATGGGAT
>VYZS01023461.1:21978-38417 GCA_013400695.1 Neodrepanis coruscans
TAAAGTTTGAGAAGAGGGAGAGGTGAAGAAGTTGACCTGTGTCATTTTTTTTTTTTCTAGCAAAAATGAAATTTAGACAACAAAAAGTGCTTTTAGAATAAGCACTAGCTTAAATTCAAGTGAGTATCTAAGCATACTGCAGAGGTGGGACTTAGGAAATTAAAGGAGGAGTGAGAATGACAACCATTAAGAAATCTAGACACAATTTTTGAGAGTTCTGATCTGGACACTGTAATAATTGATGAAGAGACTAGGAATATGAGAATTTGGGATATTTAGGAGGGTGGGAGGGATACAGGTCTGTGGTAAATTTAAAAAATCCTTTGAACAAGGGAGCAAGGGAAGAATAAAGATGGAGGGAGTAGATAGAAGAGGGGCATTAAAAAGGCTAATAAAATATAAACAATTGCTAGTCCCTATACCTGTCTGACCTGTGCTGTTCACTGCAGTCAGTCCTGTTTTATTAAATCCTTTCTGATCTCTGTGCAATATCATTCTACCCTGTCAGAGAGTGGTGTAAGGACTGACTGCAAGCTCTGGTATGATGGATACAAGCGAATTTGGGACCAGCAGGTAGAGTCAGATTGGGACAAATGTGTACCTGGGCTTGTCCTGCTCAACTAGAGCAAGAGGGGGCCTCACTATCAGCCACCAGTGTGGGAGTACGCGACATAAGATCTGGGTGGCAGCTATTGGAAGGACCGGGATGTTCTTGATTTTCTCCTGTCCTGGTGTGCGTGGTGGTTTGTGTTTCTGTAATTTGGTAGCAAATGAGAGGTTGGGCTAGCTGGTGAGCAGGAGGTCCTAAGCTGGGGTAAGTGACCTGTGACTGTGTGGTGCCTGTGTTTGTTTGCTAGCAAATATCAAGCTGGGATACCTGGCAGGTGGAGACTGTTGGAGGTCTGTGTGCAGGCAGGGGTGTTGAATAGGAAAACTGTTCCTGCTGATATTCAGGGAATCTCAGAATGTGCTTGTGGATCTAGGGACTGTGGCATGAGAAAGCTTGTGCTTTCTCATAATGAACTTCAGTCCTAAAAGCTGTAAAGGAGGAAGGGGATTTGGCTATCTGTGCTGTGTTTATGTGAGTCCTAGTAGTATTATATGTGAATGCTGCTGAAAAGCAAGTGCCCAGCGTGCAGCATTCTGTAGTTGATTGCATCGTTTGCTGTCCTCTGTGTGTGCACCTCATCACACACAGAGCACCACTGTTGGATGAACTTGCAAACGGGAAAGCAGCAGCTGCACCCATTGGCATGCAATGGAAAAAGTGATCCCTGGGTCTACAGTGCACTGGGCTGGGCTGGAGCGGCTAGAAAGAAACAATCATAGAGTCAGTAGCATTAAACAACCCATAAAGGACACCTGAGCAATCCCTTACTCCCACTTAACAACTGCAAAAAAACCCAGCCAAAACCAGGAGGTTGTAGATGAAACTCTCAATTTAACTTTTTTTGTATTTTAATGTTGCTAAGAAAAAAAAAATGTTTTAAGGTTTCTTTCCTGAAGAAACTACTAAGTACTACAGTACTACTAAGTATATACATATTTATTTACAGGTTTTCTGTAAGGAGTTACATAAAGACAGTTGAAATATAAGTAAATGAATCAAGAAAATCCTTTGTTCAAAGTTCAAGGAAGTCTTTCCTATGCTTGACAACTATTCAGCTTACGTACAATAAAACAGCCTCATATACATAATCTCATATATACTAGCAGTACCCTTTGAAGGAGAATGGGAATAAATTTCAAAAATACATATGAAGGAAGAGCAAAAGATTGATGAAAACAGATCACTGAATTATCTAGTTACAACATCAAAGATGTCAGGTCAAAAGAATCTCAGTTTCTGACTATATTTAAGCAAAGAAGATGAGACAGAGAAGAAAATAATTCTTTGGCTATGGAATTCAACACAAATTCATAAGTTTGTTTGTTTGTTTTTTTTTTGAGTTACATTGAAGAAAATAAGTCTCAAAAAATTCTAACTGGTACTTTAAGAAAACTAAAAATATTCAAGTTTTACAGTATTTTCTCAGCATTAATTTTATGGTCTTTAGTGTACATTGAATACAATTCTTTTTCAATCTATTACTAATGAATACTTTACTTATTCTTCCCATATTAGTAACTTATAACATTCTCCAGTTCTGCTGAAGCACTCTATTTTCCTTGTCAGCATCTGATAATTTTTTCATGATGCAGCTGGGGAGAAACATGTCTGGATTAAGCTAAGTAAAACAGCAATTTTGAGCAGAGTGGCTGCTGCAATTTGACTGCCCTTGCACAGATGACACCACTGAGCAACAGCAAACAGGGTACTCTTGACAGAAAAAATAGAAGTTTATATTGGTGGATACTAGACTAGAATCTGAAACTAATATTTGAAATAGAAGAATAGGTCAAGACATACAAATTGCTTTTTGAAGCAAGGGGTGTTCTTTTTCAAAAACCAGCACATACATATTCCTGTATAAAGTTGTTTGGATGCCAAAGGGCAGAGTGCATGTTGCTGCTATTCATATGATTAATTTACAGGTATTCTTTGATGTGAAAAGGGAAGAAACAGAAGAAGGTAAACATTGTGAAAAGCTGTAGGGAGTCTTCAGGCATTCATATGAATGTGCTGAAGTGTTCCCTTGTGACATCTTAGAATTATATATTATAAAGGTCATAATTTTGTGGTGTTTTTTCATGGCCTATTTACTTATAAAAATTTGGTTTTCAGGATAACAAACTGATTAAAAAAATGAATATACTGTATCCATTGATTTATTTCCACATCGACTTGGACCACTACCATTTCTTTATCTGAATACTTTTCACTTATTTTATCAGTCAGTTATCTTAGTTATGGGTGGTTCCACTTTATTGCTGAAAACCTTAAGAGAATCATCTTTGTGTGAAAGAATCTCAAAGTATTTCATATTGAAAATATACATAATCACTGATACCAAGTTTCTTATCTGCCACCCACCATCTGAGTCCTAGTGCAGTATTTTGTTAGAACTTCCAGGCTGCTGCAGAACCTGTCAAAGAAGATGCATTACCTTGGCAGAAGGGGTTAATTACCACAAATTCTGGACAAGAGCTCATTATGGAAAGAAATGCAACAGAATTTATGAAGTTTAAACAGGAAGAAAAAACTGGGAAATATGGTACAAATGTGTAGTGGTTTTGGGGGACCAGAAAGGAAGACTCCTTTCCCCTCCCCAGTTTTGGTTAAGGGGTGTGGTCAGCTGAGCTGGGACAGGGATGCCCTTTTTACCTCGGTTTCCCATCAGCCTCTGGGAGCTGGGGATATCAGGGAAAGGGGGTGAGACCTCTGGAGTGGCCCGGGACTACAAAGGAGATACCTCTTTGCCTCAGTTTCCCATCAGCCCCTTGGGCCCCACAGGGAGCTCTGGGAAGGGACTGGGATTATAAAAACCCGAGGAAAGCAGTGCCCGCCCTCTTTTCTTCAGCTCTGTGGCAAAGAGCAGGGCACTTCTTCTCAGCACTGCCTGCTCAGAAGACCAGCACGGACCCTGCTGTCCCCTACCTCTCCCCATGGATTCCTAAGGTTGGCACTGTTTTTCTAGCTGAGAAGACCCCTTAGAAGAACCTCTTCACAGACACCATAGCCTCTGAGACACTGTAGCTTCTCCACCGGAGCTCCTGGTTTGCGTGCTCCCACCCTCTCTTGTGTTTTCTGGGGGCCCTCCTTCTCCCCCTCGGCCCCTGAGCGAGACGCTGCTAGCCCATTCCCACTGCGAGGTGGGGGGCTTTTGTCCGGGAGTTCAATGCCATCTATTTTTTCCCTTCTCGGTTTGCATGTGGTGTGTCCCCTTTTGAACTCCTCCCGGCTAGCACACAGCGCCCTCTGCCGGCTGTATCAGAGTAACTGCACCCTCCGTGTTTCCAGCGAGAGACACAGCACCTCCCACCAGCTGTAACAGAGTAACTATACCCATCCATACTCACATTCTCCCNGTAGTGGTTTTGGGGGACCAGAAAGGAAGACTCCTTTCCCCTCCCCAGTTTTGGTTAAGGGGTGTGGTCAGCTGAGCTGGGACAGGGATGCCCTTTTTACCTCGGTTTCCCATCAGCCTCTGGGAGCTGGGGATATCAGGGAAAGGGGGTGAGACCTCTGGAGTGGCCCGGGACTACAAAGGAGATACCTCTTTGCCTCAGTTTCCCATCAGCCCCTTGGGCCCCACAGGGAGCTCTGGGAAGGGACTGGGATTATAAAAACCCGAGGAAAGCAGTGCCCGCCCTCTTTTCTTCAGCTCTGTGGCAAAGAGCAGGGCACTTCTTCTCAGCACTGCCTGCTCAGAAGACCAGCACGGACCCTGCTGTCCCCTACCTCTCCCCATGGATTCCTAAGGTTGGCACTGTTTTTCTAGCTGAGAAGACCCCTTAGAAGAACCTCTTCACAGACACCATAGCCTCTGAGACACTGTAGCTTCTCCACCGGAGCTCCTGGTTTGCGTGCTCCCACCCTCTCTTGTGTTTTCTGGGGGCCCTCCTTCTCCCCCTCGGCCCCTGAGCGAGACGCTGCTAGCCCATTCCCACTGCGAGGTGGGGGGCTTTTGTCCGGGAGTTCAATGCCATCTATTTTTTCCCTTCTCGGTTTGCATGTGGTGTGTCCCCTTTTGAACTCCTCCCGGCTAGCACACAGCGCCCTCTGCCGGCTGTATCAGAGTAACTGCACCCTCCGTGTTTCCAGCGAGAGACACAGCACCTCCCACCAGCTGTAACAGAGTAACTATACCCATCCATACTCACATTCTCCCATACATCCAGTACATTGTTGCCTTCTCTATACGTCTCAAACATGTTGATAACACGTTGATATTGTCCCAAACCAGGACAAAACATATGGGAAAAAAGGGTGCCAGTTCCCGCCCCCCCATCTCCTTTAAAAGCAAGTAGAAATCCAAATGAAAACAGCCCGGACACCATCCCCTCGACACCCCCCGCCCCAAAAGTCAAAAGGGACTCCCTTCCCCTGACCACCCCAAGAGAGACAAAAAACGAAACTATTATTGAAAGGAAAAAAGAAAACATGACTCCATGAAAATAAATGGTTTCTGCTGCTGAGATGGAGGATGAAGGTTTGGCCGCTTTTTCTTCTCTGGAGATGCTGGGCGGAGGGAAATGCAGTGGAAATCTGTCATCAGTCCAGATGGAAAAAATTGAGAAAAATTTCCACGGAAAAGGACCCCGGATCACCTCTTTTAAAAACTGTGAGCCAGCTCTCCCCCTGAAAAATCCAGCGGCAGTCCTAAACAGAGCCCAGAAACCCCAGTTCCTTTTTTTAAAAACCCCACGTGGTCCTGCTCCACGCGGTCCCGTCTCCAATCCCAAAACAACTCCAAGTCCTTCCGCTGGTTACACCATCAACATGTCCTCTTCTGTTCTGTGCATGTGGATTCCTTGGGAGGGAGGGCCCCCCCCTCTTCTCACTTCTGGCACCAAATCCAGCACACAACGAAGGACTGTGACTTCACGGCAGGGCAGGACACACACACCTTCAGCCACCTGGCAAAGGTGGCCCTGGGCTCCACAGCACGCATGGCTCCAAGGACTAAAAAGAAGAGAAGGAACAGAAAACAAATGAAAGCAAAAGATTCAACACACCACTTACAATCCAAGGATTCAAAACCATAACAACCTTGAATGTAAGAACTAGCAATTTTTCCCCTTCTATTTGTTGCCAAGCAGCAGCTCAGCAGCTCAGAGAAGCAAACTCCTACTGAACTGCTCCTGGGTTAGTATTCACATACAAGCTCTCTGGCTTTGTTTACGAAGCAATATGTAAAACAGTGGTTTAAAAACACAAGGATGAAATCTCACTACTGAGACCTCACTCTTCTCATGTTTGAAGCCAATGCATAACTCCTTATTGCCGCATTGATCTTTTGATATGTTTCTCAACTTCCATAAGAGAATGATTTGCTTGAAATACCTAGTTGAACATAGGAATGTTTATGCCGTTTCTTCTCCTTTGTTTTCTGAGGGTTATTAACTCTTCTATTTACTTACAGATTTAATTGAAATTACTTCTTTCCATGACATTTTGCTCACCCACTTCATCCTTTTTGTTCAGAATCATAGCTAAAAGCCATCTCTAACTTCTAGATCAAGAAGCATTCACATAGCACTCCAGACATATGGTAGATGTCTTACCTAACAAAGCCTGTAACCTACTGTTCTTCTATAATTAATTAAGATTAATGGGCTCTGCAGACTGTGAAATATTCTTTGAAACAAGATTTTATCTTACATTCACTATTGATGCAGAATTTAGATGACTAGGTTAGTTTTTGATTGATAACTTTTTAGGTTGCTATAGCTCAGTGAGCTGAATAATGCTGTTTGCATTTTTGGTGTACACTTTTTTGAGCGGATGTTTGGGTAGTTGGAATTGTTCATTACTACTAAACCTTACATTCTGAATAATGCTGCCATTGATCCTCATCAAGCCTTATCTTCTCGATTCTTGTGGTTTACCACGAGCTCCCAACATGATGCTATCCAGTGTTGCAGTTCAAGCCAGAGCCTGTCTTCATCTTTTCAGAAGTTGATTGTTTAATTGATAAATGGATTGTCAAACTATTAGCTCAGAATTAATTTTTGTTCCTCTGAATGGGAAAATAGAAATTAAATTAGCCAATAAACAATCAACAGAACTATCAAGTTGCAGACCGAAATAATGAGGCTTGGATGTTGCAGGGAACAACATTTTACCTTATCTCATAATGGACAAACTAGACCATTGCTTTCTTTGAAGAAAAAATATGGAAGTCTTGTTTTTATTCTTACAAGAATTGTGGCATTTCAGAACCATTTTGTCCCAGCCTCAAAATACCAAAGTAATTTGCCATAGTTCTTATTTTGTCTGCCGGTAGTAAAATAAAAATATTTTATATCCTAAACAAGTTGGGAATAATAATTTCTACCATCGACTGCTTTACTGTCCAAGCTGTTTGTCAAATGTGCTGTCACAATAGCTTCTTTGGGTAATAATTTGAAGAATCAATAGTCTTCTCTCGTTTTTTATGAAACCTGGCAACATTTCCATTGATTGCTTTTCTTTCAACACTGCACCTGCTGCCTTTGCAGTTTCTGATTAATTTTCTAAGATCTCAGCTCATTCATGTATTTCAATATAACACAGTGATGTGGGTTTCTGAGAATATACTGTTTATTTCTTTCCTCCGTGGATACTGTAGCCTAAGCTGGTAAAACAGACCATGCTTAGTATATGTAATATTATGTAGTTGAGATAAAAAATAATGGATGGCTAAAGATGTAACTCTTTCCTGCATACAACCATAGGATGTTGTGATAAAATAAAATAGAAGAGAAACAAGTAATGTTTAGTATAATCGCTAGCTAAACATTTTTAGATGGTAGTTAAGCAACAGAAGTTAACTGCAGCATCCAGGAAAATCTCTTCTACTTAATTTGTTGTGCAGCACATATAGTAAGTGACAGTGAATATTACAGATTGTAGCTTTTACTGTTACAGGTAACAATAAAGGGAATGTTTGCTATGGCAATCACTGGATTAATCTATTTGTATTTCCCTTTTGTGTCTCTTTTCAAAGGAAAGGTTTGAAGTTATGACAAGTTTAAAGCTCATTGGATATTTCAAAGTAGAATGTAATTTTGTGTTATTAAATGCACGTTCATTTATTACTAGAAAAGGTTAACAAATGAAGGGTGGATGATGTGAACATCCACAGACATGACATTTTGCAGATGGCTATAAAAATTTGAAAAGAAGTGTTCTGGATGGCTTTAAAGTTACAGCACATATATGGCTAAATGGACTCTAGCAATTAGCTATTAAAAGACAATGATAATTTATAATGTTAGTAGTATATTAATTATTGTTCAAAAATCCAACATCTCAACGTTCATGGTCAGTTTGAATGGGACTTTGAGCAACCTGCTCTAGTCGAAACTGTTCCTGCCTATGGCATGCTGGAAATAGATCATTAAGGTCCCTTCTAATTCTAACTATTCTATGATTCAGTTTTCTCTAGCATTGTTGCTTGTTACTGTCAGTTCCTGGAATGAACAATCTTATACCAAGAGTCTTTTAGTGCCAGCAACATGTTGAATCTGTATTCATAATTGCTCTTCTCTTCTGTCCCAAACTGCAAGTCTTATTTTCAAACTGTTTTCTGTGTATTAAACTTTATACTTAAGCCTTTTTTGGTCACTTTTTTTGCATTTTCCATTTTTCTTGCTGTCCATGTAGGAGGATATGGCATGAATCAAGCTCTAAATATCTTTGTAAAGTGTGCATGTTGAGCTGGCAGTAGTGTCCACTAGTTGGATGGGGCTGATTTTATATATATACATATAAATTGTATTATTCTAAATACTATTTCAATACCAGCTCACTGCTTGTTAGCAGATTCACCTTTTGTCTTGTGTATACCAAAGCTACTGAGTAACTATTAATTAGCCTTTTTGAAGCAAATATTCTATTTGTTTCCTATGCAACACTTGAGAAAAAGGACATCCAGCATTGCTAGTAGGTTGACAGATCTAGTTGTCTCTGGGAAAACAGACAGCATAGCACACCTTTATTGGGTGTCTTGATAGACTACGGGAAACATCATGTTTTTATAATCCACAAATTAATGGTGTTAAAAGGCCATTAATTAATAAGAAGGCATAAATAACAAACTAAATTAAGCATGGGTTTCTGTGTATCAATTTAATTTGCCGAGGCTGAGCCTGAAGTTAGGGAGGACATGAATGTATCTTTTGTTTACGTATATATTCTTCTGGCTGAACCCACTGCAAAACTGAATGTCTTGCAATCCTGAAGTGTTGCATACTCTCATGAAATCTGCAAGCAATTTGACAGAAACCAGAAATATATCTGTATTCTGTTTTCAAAGTAGAAGTCCCAGTGCAGGCTATGTTAAACAGAAAGCTTTTCCTAAATTTACTAGTATTTCCAATTCTTTCCAATCAGAGTAAAAACATTAAACATGTTTCATTTTCACTTGTCAAAAAATGGGAAAAATTGTCCATTCAGTTAGTTTAACTCACTGATGTAATTTTCCTCTAATAGGAGAGGGGTTTACCCTTTTAAGAGTTGCAAAATGTATATTGATAGGTACAGCTTCAAAAACCTGCAGAAAAGAAGGTCTCTGGTTAAAGTAGATCATTAACAATCCTTGCTTATCTCTTCAGGGAGACATATCTGTTTAAAAGATAGTAAATTTTGGTGTAGCTTACCTGGATGATACAGGAATGGCATTTAGACAATAATGCAAGCATCAGGCACCACTAACATGGGTTCACAAAGAGACAATTCTGTTTAACTAATTTGATAACCTTCTGTGATGAGGGTGATCTAATGGCTCTCTACAGCTTTCTGAGGAAGAGATGTGGAGAGGGAGGTGCTGAACTCTTCTTTCTATCACCCAGTGATAGAATGGATGGGAATGGCTCAAAGCTGCACCAGGGTAGATTAGACTGGCCTTAGGAAGCATTCTGTCCCTGAGGGGATGGTCAAACACTGCAATAGGCTTCCTATAGAGGTGGTTGGTGCCCCAAGCCTGGAAGTGTTCAAGAGACATTTGGACAGTACCCTTACCAATATATTTTAACTTTATTTTTTAACTTTTTATATTTTTTTTAACTTCTGATCAGCCCTAAAGTGGTCAGGCAGTTGCAGCAGAAAATCACTGCAGGTCCCTTCCAATTGAAATAGTCTATTCAATTCTAATATAATAATATTTCCAAAAGTATTAAGACACATGTAGGCTGTTTTTAAAAACACTTATTTGCTTCACTTCTAGGATTTTTTCAAGATGTTTTTATATTTCTGAAAACTCTTACTAGACAACTAACTGTATTTCTATGCTCATGAAACACTTCTACAAAATAGGTCTGTGGGGAATAGCATGAGAATCTCCAGCAAATTATACCACGTATTTTAATGTTAGCTGTACCTTTTTCTGCAATCACAGATGTAATTATCTACTATGCTTAGTCTAAGCGTTTGAATATAAACATTTGGATCTAGAAAAAAGTTATAGACTCCATTATTTTACATAATGATGGATTTTCAAATGCAACTAAGATTGCAGTAAACAGTGTTTTGCTCCTGTGTCTGCAAAGTTAGGTAAGTGAGTGGATGTGCAGATCTCTAGGTTAGTGTGTTTTTGAATTGTGTTCTCTCAGTGAGTGTTGTGGGTTGAAAACAAAGGTTCTGGGAGCTAAACCCTTTTTTTCCCTCCCCCCCTCATCCCCCACGCCCAATTATCTTTCCCTTCCGTTTTTAGGGATGGGGAAAGGTCTCTTTTTAGGGCTTTTTGGAGGGTTTTTTTGAAGGTTTTTTGGGATGGGGGGGGATCAGGGCTGTGTTAAATTGTCTTTCCTATGTGTTTGAGGTGGGTTGCCATGGCGATGGCAACGGATGCCGGTTTGGGGCTACCCCATAATGGTGCGGGCCCTCCGGCCCATGCAGCTGGGGACAGGGTCAGTCCCCGCTGCGGCCGTGCCCACTGCAGCTGTTGCTTTCCCCGTTCCTGGGCTGGTTCCCCTGCGTGGCTGCGCTCAAGCACGGTGCCAGCGGCAGCATGGGAGCCAGCAGGGATAGGGCTGTTCTGTCCTGGTGCCCCTTGCTGGCCCGGGCCGGGCTGGTGCTGGTCTCCCTACCGGGCGGCGGCAGTGCTGGGGCCCGGCGGGCATGGCGCAGTCTGGGTCCCAGCTGTGGTGGGGGTGCACCCACCGTGGCCTGGCGGTTTCCCAGCGCAGCAGGCAGGGGTGCCCCCGTCCCATCCCCGGGTCGCGGCAGCGGCGCGGGGAGGGGGGGGCAGCGGGCATGGCCCCGGTCCCCGCAGCAGCCTGACTCCCCGCTCTGCGCATGCGCGGTGGGATCTCCTGTGCGCATGGTGGTCGGTGCTGTCAGTGGCCCTCTCCCAGTGGAGGAGCTGTGGCGGCGAATGGCTCAGGCTGGTGTGAGTCAGGGCGGCCTGGTGGCGGTGCTGGGACCCCCTGGGGATGCTGGGTGGGCCGCGGGGGACCCGAGACCCGGCCCGGGGGTTGGCCACGTGGTGCCGTGCCACCATTTTTGCTTGTAGTGGAACCTCTCGCTAGGGGCGGTTCCCAGGCGCTGACCGTCCAATCCAGGGGGGCAACAGTCATGCAGGAGATGGTCCCTTATAAAAGAGTGAGTGAGGCGGCCATCGCTCTCTTTCCTGGATGGGAGCTGGTCAAGAGAACATCTCTGCTTGCCTCAGCGCTGAGTTTTGCAGCAGCACGGGCGGATCAGCGACTCCAGCGACAGTGGCACGGGCTGAGGACCACATCTTTCCATGAGCAGTGGTATTCCTTCCGGGGGAAAAGGAGGGTGGGTGGTCACGGTCTTTTAATTGTCCAGGTGTCTCTTCAGGAGCCTCCAGCAAAGACCTAGCACTACCCTTGCCGCTTTCCCGTATCAGCTGTTGGACCTGGAAGAGCTTAATTTGTCTGTCTTTGCGTATTATTGTCGGTTTTCTGTGTGTGTAAAATAAACCTTGTTATTTGGGTTTTTTTGGTGTGTGTTGCTTTTATTGGATCTCCCTTGTCAGTACCACGCCTCCTAGTGGTAAAACCATGACAGTGAGAGAAAGCAAATTGATTACCAGTGTATATTACACTTGAGAAGGAAACAAATTCTTAAAAATATGCTGTGATGTGAATCCATATTGTATTTGTAGTTATCTTATTTTCTTTACCTGTACATTACTGTCTGTGTCAGAAGAGTGGAGTGTCTTATAGTGAGACAGCTTCTCTCTCCACAGACCTTAATGTCTCTGTGGACAAGGCATAGAAAGCAAAAAAGGAATGCAGCCTTTTCAAATAATTCTCAGCCCTATCCACTAGTAAAATATGATCCTACTTTACTTGGCATCTGTTATTCTGGTAATCACACAGTCTAAAGGGTGAAAAACATGAGAGCAATATTTGTCAAGGCTGCTCAGAAAACTTTTACTGACATGAAATTTCAATATTAGTGGGCATTTTCTGAGGATTAGTGTGAGTACTGCCTCGTGTTGGTTACATTCTGTGTCCAGATACCATGTAGCAGGTTACTTAAGTGAGCAAATACACTGATATTATTTGAAAGATTAGCACAGTTTAGTATCCTAGAGCATTTTTCTATTAGACTTTGCCTGGGAAAATACCATCTGGAAAAAGGGTAAGACTGTTACCAGCAGGTGAAATACACCTCTGTTTCTGGGATTATTTCATCCAATTGTTCAGCTATTTGAAAATGGTATGGATAAATCTGAGAATGCAAAAATGGAGAAGATGGTTTCTAAAAGTACTTTAAATCCCAGATTTTTGTTACTTCAGGCTATATGCATCAATAGAGAACCTGAGTCAGAGCTGTTTCTTACTGTCAATCTCAGTAGCCAAGTATAGATGGAGGTTTCAATCTGCATTCAAAAAAATATTACTTTGAAGACAACAAGAACACATACTTTTGTTACCTTTGTTTTTCAGATAAGCAGAGTAAGTTAAAGTCAAAGGTTATGCTGATGAAATCAAAAACTGAATTGCTAGGATTTAGATGGCAGTATTAGCTTCCTTACACTTCTCATCTGTTGTTCTTTTGTTCAGGTTTTTGTAACACTCTTGTTATGCAGTTTTCTTTTTCCTTCCCACAGGAGAAATGAATGCAGTGGTGTATCTTGTTTAGATCTCTTCTTTCTTTCTTGCTTTTTCTTTCTTTCTTTCTTTCTTTCTCTCGTTTTCTTTCTTTCTTTCTTTCTCTCGTTTTCTTTCTTTCTTTCTTTCTCTCGTTTTCTTTCTTTCTTTCTTTCTCTCGTTTTCTTTCTTTCTTTCTTTCTCTCGTTTTCTTTCTTTCTTTCTTTCTCTCGTTTTCTTTCTTTCTTTCTTTCTCTCGTTTTCTTTCTTTCTTTCTTTCTCTCGTTTTCTTTCTTTCTTTCTTTCTCTCGTTTTCTTTCTTTCTTTCTTTCTCTCGTTTTCTTTCTTTCTTTCTTTCTCTCTTTCTTTCTTTCTTTCTTTCTTCCTTTCTTTCCTTTCTTTCCTTTCTTTTTATTTCTACCTTCCAAATCAAAGATTTCCATTGATTTTCAGTCTTAATTTTACATTTCTTTAGGAACTTCTAGAAGTTGTCTGAATCATATTGCTACTCAGAAGAGATTTTGAGACATATTTGGAGATGCGTAATGCATCCTGGGAAAGCTGAGGGATTCTGAATCAGTGCAATTTATGTCTTCCTCTGCCTTCCCAGTAGATCAGCTATACTCTGCAGATTGTTGCAAATACAGTATTTATACTTAGGCTGGTTTGTAAACATGTAAGCTCCATTCTTCAGCTCATCCTGTCTTATATATGGTAGAAATCCAGTCCTGAAGGATCTAAAAGGAAGGAAGGAAGGAAGGAAGGAAGGAAGGAAGGAAGGGTGGAAAGCTCTTACTGCTTTAATCTTCTCTTTTAGCACTTTTGTTATGACAGTAGGTATAAGGGTGACTGACTCATGTCTGTGCCTTTAAGTAAGTTTATTTTGTAACACTTTACTTGACTCTTCCAATTTGACTGTAAATATAAATGTGTAGAAATGATTTCTCTTAACCGTTTTAGAGAGTTCATGACATTTCAAAAATAAACATACTTTAAGCCTCAAATTGCTTGTTAAAAAGAATTAAATGAAGAAAAATGATTCATAATTAAATCAGCTGAGACTAAACATTTACAGATGTTAAAATATGTACTGTTGACTTTCCTTTGCAGGTGCATACATAACACTTGCTAAAAAATCACCATTCCATTTTGGTATAGGTAAAAATATGGTTTTTTGGATTAGGTTGTTCTGAGAAAGTTCCTCAGAGTACTTTAAATTATATTTCCAGTTATATGATGCAGTTTCTTGAAGGACTGTCTTCTAGAAGAGACAATTTCTCACTGAAGTCATAAGCACGGAGTCACTCAAAATGAACGTGTATCAGTGGATCTAAATATATAACTATACACGGTATACAAATTGGGTCCATTTTTATCCTGTATAGAGGGGTAGATAGTCCAGTTAGAACTTGTTTCAAGGCTGCATCTGATGCAAAACTAAGTTAAAGGAGAATTGAGGGAAGAGAAAGGCAGCTCTACTTTCTACCTAACTGACTAGGATATTAAGGGAAGGATAGAATCAGTTTTACATAGATCTGGGTGCTTGTCAGAGTAGCCAGTCAGTTTGGATGGTACCAACAGTTTCAAACTGTATTAATTTTGAAAAAACTCTCATATTTCCTTCTACCAAACATAATCTGTTCCCTCATGTTTGCAAATGTTTACTGATTCCAAGTAATGTGACTATTTATGCATACAGACATATATGGATGCTAGTATCACCAGTTCCAGGGATTGTGTTTGACAGCTGGTGGCCAACATCATACATTTGCAGTGTCCTCTTGATTTTTTTTCCAAAACAAACAAGCAAACCATTATGGAGAACTGTTGTTTTGTTTTGTTTTGTTTTTTCAGATTGATCATAAATCTTTTCCTTTCTGGCTCTGTGTGTGCAATGTTAATACTCATATTTTGGGGAAAAAAACACCAAACAACTTTACCTTCCCATGGGAAATTCATTCAGTTCTTAACATACAGGCTGACTGCAGCATCAGGTTTATCCTCATTGCCACATGTCAGTGTGAGAATGTTGGATTCAAATGCCACTGTCAACATGTCACTTTTAGGTTAACCTTGTAAATATCAGGAGAAGGAGCATACCAAAAAAAAAAAAAAAAAAAAAAAGCAGATTTATGGTAGACTTTGAGATACAAGTTCATTTGTGATCTCAACATTCTTCTGACATGTTATTTACCTTTATTAGAGATATCTTCTGCTAATAACACTCGATTGAGAAGAACACAATGAACACATACATTTTTCAAACATGAGAAGTGCTATTCAGTTCATAGAAATGTTGGTGGAGGTTTTTGTGCTTATCTGGGTTATAAAATCTTCATTAGATCATTGTAACTGAAGCTGGTTTATGTCTCTAGGAAATAGAGCATTAAGTATCTTCATTTTAGCTAATCAGCGTCTTTTATTTATTCCTCAAAAGACAGGATGCATCCCCATATTGATAGAGCTATGGATAATTTCTTATCTGTTCAATCTCAAAAATTGTTCACATCAGGAATCCTCTTTGCAGCAATGAGCAGCACTATCCCTGATTAGTAGCACTAATTAAAACAGGCATAAACCAGCCTTTTATATGCTTACTAATTAAAGGTAAATGGTCTTGAACCAGCTAGTCCTAATCTCAGGTCACTAATCTACATCTTGTACTGTTATTTTCAGTGACACAAAAATGCAAATGGAGAGAAAAACAGGGGAAAAAATTACTTTAGAAGTGTAGGGAGCAGGGAGAACAAATTTTAGACTTCTTGAGAAATTTCAGGAGTACAGGAAAAAAAATTGATTATTACTTAATGTAAGAAGAGTTTTTCCATATCCTTTATTTGATGAAGTCAGGTCTACTATTATTTTGACTGTATGACAATTTTGATATAAGATCAGAAAAAATATCAACCATCTACTTTTCAGGAATATCCAAAGGGCTAGGCTGGGTCTCAATGATATAGTGTGATATCTCATTATCCACTGAGATGGGAAGACAAAAAAGATGAAGTTGGAAGGATGATGGTGTCCACAGCCTTTACAGGCAGAAAAAAATCAGTGTGAGAGAGGAGGGAACACTTCTATATTGTCTGGCATACAGACTGGTGGGAAAAGATTTGTCTTCAAATACTGGCTATTTTTTAGTACTTTTGGACTACCTATTTAGAAAAAAGCAAAGCTCATGTTAAGCAACTGTAATTCACATGCTTCTGACAGGAAGTATAGAGGGTAGTAACATTTAGAAAACCCTTGATTTATGCTATATACAATTATCTTAGCCAGTTCCATGGGTAGAAAAAGAAACATAAAAAAAATGAGTGAATCACAGAAATTTCAAATGTTGATTCTGTTTGGTAGCAAGTTCCTGTTATGTTTAATCTAGCCAACTAAGTGTTTGGAAATTGTATTGCTATGATAACTGTCATTGATCAGCATCTTAACAGGGATAATTATAATATCAATGATGGTATCTTTCTATGATTAATATATTTTTCTTTATGCTGCTCAAGAAGTGGATATTTATTTGTCAACAGGGTCTTTTGAATACAAGTAAAGAAATAAACTTATAATAACAATTTAAGTGGATGACTGGAAATGTGGCATTTTATCTTCAAAAAATCCATTGTTTTCATTGTAAGGCACTTGTGAACCAGTAAATGAAAAATTCTGGCAGTCTGAATTCCTCTGAAAATCTTCATTGAAATGAACTTGTACAGCCTTTAATGTCCCTCATCAATTTTTTGGCTAGCCCAGTGCGTGGTGCTAAAAAGCAGCACCAAGCTCCAAACACG
>VYZS01023462.1:0-18005 GCA_013400695.1 Neodrepanis coruscans
TTCACCACCCTCATCGTAAAAACTTCTTCCATACATTTGATCAGAATCTGCCTTCCTTTCGTTTAAAACAATTGTCCCTTGTGCCCTTCACATCCGTCCGCCCCACGAAGCTGAGGAGCCCAACGGCGGCCCCGTGCTCCGCATCCCGCGGTACTGACCTGGCGCAGGCGGTGGCGGAGGGCGGTGGCGGAGGGCGGCAGTGCACTGCGGAGGGGCCGAGAGCCCGGCGACCCCGGGGCACAGCGCTGCAGCATCGCCGGGCCGGGAGCCAGGAGCCTGGAGTCTGGAGACTGGAGCCAGGAGCCTGAGCCGGCAGCTGGGGCCGGCAGCAGCAGCGAAAGAGGCGGTGGCGGAGGAGGAGCCAGCGGGAAACGAAACTGGAACGGCAGACTGGGAAGCGCAGGTCTGCGGGGACCAGCGCGGAACGAGGGGTAGCTCCTCGGGACGTCCGTCCTGTCTTTCCCGCCCCTCATCAGTGGCACCGGGATGAACGGGCTCGGTCCCACGGGGAATGCCTCTGTGAATGAATGGGCAGCAGCAAACGTGGGAAGTAAGGGCCCAGCCTCGGGATGAGATCTGCCTGCCTACCAGCAGCAAAGGATCACATTCCCACAGGCTCCAGTGGCTGAATCCTGCTGATCTCCTAAAAAAAAAAAAAAAGTGGTTTGAGGGGGTTTGTTTGTTTGTTTGTTTGTTTGTTTTAAGGAGACGTGCAAACATGCCTAGGGCTGGCCCCAAAGAGACAAGTCCTAAACCAAACCAAGCTGCATCGTAGAGTTGCAATGCCCAAGCAGCACCAAGCTTGGGCCTGGTATGATGGGCATATTGCTATGAGTAATGTTGCCCAAAATATAGATTTTGAGTTTTCAAAATATGTAATGTAAAATGTAGGAGAACCTGTAACTCTGTAGAATCCTTTTTCTCCCTCTCAATAGTTGAAAACCTGCCACCTAGATTTAAGTTTTGATGAATTTTCTGAAAGAAAATACTCTACAAGTTAGTATACTCTAAAAGAAATTCCTTTTAGAGCTTTGCTTATGATATCTGCAGGTAGAGGGTAGGCAGAATCAGTTCTACAGACATCAACTGCACTACTTGGAAAGTGCCCATGTAGAAGAAGCTGATTGAAGGCTGGGCCAGAACTGAAACTGGAAACACAGCCTTGGAGGCTATTCAATACAGTCTCAGCATCAGGTATCAAAACTGACTTTTTTTTTTTTTTTTAAGGCCCTTTTTCATACCTGAGAACTCCTGCATCATGCCACATCACTCAAACACTGGCTATGGCAGCTGGCCATGGGTACCAGAAGACACAAGGTAAAACATGGTTCATTATACAGGAAGCCAGTAGATGGTAATTTTAAGACCATAATAATATGCACTGAGTCAGAGTAATGGCTATTCACACCCAGTATTTTGTCTGGTGGAATGACATGCTGTGCATATGCCTGGCTTAACCATAGTCCCTTCTCCTCATCTTGGTCCTCTAGCATCCACAGTCAATGAATTAGGAATGTTAGACAGCACATCCTCATGTTTTCTTTTTAGCACCTATTATGGACCTTTGCTCATATATCCATCTAAATCCCTTTTGAACTCTGTGATACAGTCTACCTCCACAAAACTCTCTGGTCTCAAATTCCAGCAATGCAACGGTTTCATAAAAGCTTTTATAAATTTTAAGCTCGTATCCTGGTTGTTTCAACAAGGTTGTTGAGAAACAACCTGGTTGTTTCTAATAATATTACTGATTTTAGTGAATAACAGTTCCACACCTAGCTTATTTATCACCTACATGATTTTTTTCAAGGTCATTCAGATTTCCCCTTCAGCTTTTTCATGTCATAAATGATAACCTCCATCTTTTGTAAGGGAGCTGCTTCATCCCCTTGGAAACAGGGATAACAACTTTACCTCTATAAGGACCTGCCAAGGTGTGGAGACCTAGACTGGACCACTAGTCATGGTGCGGCCACACATACCGAAGTTCCACAGACCAGCAGAATGTCATCTGCCTTATTCCAAATATCTTTCTACTTTCTATCTTTTTACTTCTTTCTTGCTGCTGCTTCCCACAGAGCCATTGATTTTAGAGGAGTAGCAACAGTGACTGAGATCTGCTTCCTGAGAGCAAGTTCCATTGCTGATCTTTGCACCAGGTATGCAAGGTTTCAATTATTCTTTCCTGTCTTCACTGCCTCAGCTTTATCTACACTGAAACTTATTTACGACTTTTCTATTTATTTGTTTGTTTGAGCCCAATTGACTTGCAGCCAAGTTTCTTTTCAAAAGCACTTGTAAAGCTGGCCGTTTTCGTCATTGACCTCTGCCTCCTTGCTGTTCTGTTTTTTGTTGTTCTTTTTTTTTTTTTGGGGGGGGGAAGGGGGTTTCCTCATGTTACTGTTGCCTTTCACCTCTCTGCAGAATAAATATAAAGTGCTAACTTTCATTTTCCCTTTTGCCCCTCCCAGTGCCTTGATACAATCTTGTTACATGCATTCCTGAGACAAGTTGGTCACACTTCCTTCATTTATAATATGCATATGAGATCATTCATAATAGGCATGGGATACTTATCCTCCTGGCTAATTACTTAAAAGTGCCCTTTTGCAAGATTCAAGTAAAAATACAGGAAAAGACAGTTGCCTTTTATGCCCAAGATAGGTCTTTGCATTTAAAACCAGTGTAGACAGTATGACTCTGTTTTGAAATTAACTTTTTTAATTACAGTTTTCTGTATAATATGAAGCAATGTTGAAGAGCAAATATGCTAATTATGTGAAAAACACTGTTTGGGAGCCTTTTCACATCTTTGAGTGCCCATTGTGCTTGCATGGAGCTAGAGGGAAAAGATACAGATACAAGAGAAAGCCATATGAATATTCTAAAACTTTTAAATCCACCCAAAGTGTAAAAAGAGAAAAAAAAATTGCTTAGCCTGTAACTTATAAATATATCCAAGTGCTCAGTCCTGTAAACAGCTGTCTGAGACACAGGAAAGAAAAACTAAAGTTGAAGGCCCATAAAATGGTATATAGAATGGAGAATGCACTTTAAAGGACATCAGTAAAGGGCCCTCCAGTAAAGACAAAGGACTGAGTATAAGACCGCAAGAACAAAGAAGTCAGCACAGTCTCAGGCCAAGAGAGCCTCCTCTTCTGCCCATGACAGTGTCCAAAGTCAGATATTTGGAGAAGGATATGGAAAGGACAAAGAAATATCTTTCTCCCAACATAATTTAATCAGGAAAGGACCTGATGATCCTTGAGGTCACTTCTAACCTGATATTCTATCATTCTACAGTTCTCTGATCTTGTCCCAGATCCTAGGAAACATCTTTTTAAATACTTCCTGAGTGGGAAATCACATGTGGTATTAAGGGCCCATGGTGGACTTCTTTCAAATGTGTCTAATCTATGTCTATATTTATATTATGTGTTTCATATGTCTTTCATAACTTAATTGCATGTGGGTTTTAACTTTCTATTTGGTAATTTCCCTTTGGATTTCTGCATCCCAAGGAGGGATGAGTCACTAAGTACAAGGTCCTTGACAGAATCCCATATATAGTGCTGCAGATGCAATGAGAAAGATTTTTCCAGCTGGGACTAGAGCAGAAAGTAATACATTTGTCAAATGCTAAAAATTATATCTACCATTGCATGACTTTCCTGGTTGTCCTTAGACCATTTCTGGTTCTCATAGATTAATATGACTCATAAGATGAATGCCCTCAGATGATGATGTCTCCTCCTTTAACCTTATCTATATTACTGGCTCTTATCAGTACTTTGCTTTCCCTAGCAAGACACTGTTTGACTGAAACTGCCAAAAGACACACTGAAGAAAACAATATCTTTATTTTAAAAAATAAAAGTACATAATTTAGATAAATATTATACAATTGTTTTTAAATTTTGCTTTCCTGACAAATATGGAGCACAAGAGCATTATCCATGTTTATCTAGTTGGATTCTCTCATGCTAATTGTGTACCTATGTATCATCGAGTGAACCATTAATAACATTATTCAACCATTTTTGGAAAATTGTATTAATCTTTAAAAGGTTTTTTGGTGCAGATTTAGAGAACTAAAACATTTTGAATGCTGGGACTCCGTTGTGTCATAGTAAGGTGACTTCCACAGGAAGCAAAGGAAAGGAATGAAACTTCTTACATTTTCAAAGGATATCATGTTTTTCTGAGACTCTTCTAGAAGGCACTGGGACAGAAAATTTTGTTACTGTTCTTGCTTGCAAGATTTCTTGTAGATTCAAAGCTAGTGTATAAAAATGTACATTTATATTTTCTTGTGGGTCTCACCATAAAGCCTGTGAGCTAGGACAGTTTGGGAAGTCAAATGCAAATCTCATTCTTGTTGCTGTTAGTACTTGTACATCTGTAGGGGTTTACTTTGTGGGGCTTTACAGTAATGCAGAGTGTCTGAAAACACACTTATTTGAGGCAAAAAATAGAACTTTTATAATTGCCATTTTCTGAGAAAGCACTTGATAGAATGACAGAGAACAGGAGTATGCTTGATTATTAGGTTTTCTGCATGTTTTGTTCCTTGAAACAGAGACCTTCCCTTTCAAAGAAAAAATGTTCAAAATGGTAATGTTTTAGATTGATGATTCTTTGAGCAATATTTTTCTGACATGTTCTTGGAGTGTTTGTGTATCAGATGTGTTGAGACAAATTGATAATCATCAAGGATTCTTTACTGGTTTGGGATATTAAGTATTTTGAACTTAATTTTCCTATACAGCTGAGGCACTAGGCAACAAGCTCAGGGTTGAAGCTGCAATAGGTTTAGGTTAATGTGCCAGTTTTAGTGGATCTTCTGCGATTCCTAAATTTTCAGGAGTTCAGGGAAGTTTCTGAGACAAGTTGAGCTAAGTGATAATTTGTCACCTGCAACAAGATCACTGTGCAAAGCCATATTCAGAGATTGTGAGGTTGGTGACATACGTACATGTTTATGTATATACAAACACAGACACAAGACAGAATATTTCTTGACATGCTTAGTTTGAACTGTTGCAATTGTTTTTAAGATCTCATGTTCACCACAAGTACTCCTAGTAATTAAGTTTTCCATCTCAAAGAAGAAAGAAAGGCTGTAGTCTTTATATCAGCGTTGGCTCAACTTGGCATGAGCAAGAGATATGAATGAGGGGAGAAAGGAATTTGAATTGGGGCCAGAGAAGATATGAAATGGGAGAGAGTTCCTAGATGCAGTAGAAGGGATATATGGAGCATACGGACTTCTCCAAATTAACTAAAACCCTGAAACAACCAAGAAACAACTTCAAGATTTCAGTCTAAAATTGCGTTGTCTTGTCCTGCCTTTGCAATTCCATTTTTAAATTTGTGAACAACAAACCCTTTATTTACTAGAAAATCCTGCTTTCATCTTTAAGCTTGTGTCTTATGTAAAACTCCGGAAACTGGAAGGGCACATGGTTAACTTTTCCTGCTGTCTGATGACAAGCTCAGAGAAAATTTTGGAAATCCTCAAGAACTGAGATGCTCCCTATCGTGCTTCAACAAGATCTTTGTGAGATGGTATTACTCGTGTTAGACATAGCAAAAAGTCTCTCATCCCTCTCTGTTGGCTGGAATCGGTTCCAGCAAGAAAGAGCTGGTAGAGAGAACAATAAAAACTGTTCGAAGGGGAAAACCTGAAGCCCTATTATTTACTGATCCAGACATTACTGAACCATTAGATCATTTCCAGGAAAGTGAAGGAAAAGTGAAGGGAATTTGAGGATAGCAAATGACAGATCTAATTAACATAAAGGAAACACTTATTCACAAGCAGGTTTTGTTTCCCATTAAAATTTCCAAACAGGATGAAGTTAGTTCTCCTACCTGTTTTTGCAAGGGAATTAAAAAAAAAAAAAATAAAAAAAAAGCAGCAACATGAGGGCAAGACTGCCTGGCTACATCAGCAGTTCTGACTCGTAAATGGAAGTGAGGGAAGCTCCAAAGTGAGGGAAGCCTGTCATGGACAACATGCAATTGGTAGGTGTTCAGATTTGAGTACACCTCCTTACTTTGGCAGTAGTGGCAACACTAAATTGCCCACGCAAGAAGGACAGACTGAGTGAAGGAAGAGTGGGGCTGAAAGTAATGGTGGACCTCTTGGTGTGTCCGGACACATTGGAGGACCAAGGAATGGCGACTGGTGTTCTTCTAGCAATAGCTGTTGTGCCATCAAGGAATTGAGGAACATGAAATCTAAAAGCTTGGTCCTGCTGTCTTCTGGTATTACCATGAGCTGGCAGCTATCTGCCCCGCCAGTGTCTCACATCAGGCTGCCAACTTTTCCTGGTGTTAGGGCCAATCATATAGTTAGTCAACTTGGTGCAGCAGCTTTGCTTGGAGACCAAGAATCAATGAACCTGCAAGTATTTTCTTTTCACGTATCTGAAGTCTTCAGGCTCCCTAACTCGGGCCGCCTTGCAATTGCAAAACTGTTAACAACTTACAAGAGTACCTGACTTCCCGTGGAGGGCGCGGTGCAGTGATACAAGCTCAGCTCTCCCCCTGCTTCACGAGTCACACGAGTTTTAACCAGAAGAGCCGGAGCCACTGAGACCACACACACCGAAAGCGGTCTTCAGATGCTAAACCCGCTCAAACCCAGAGGTGCTCAAACCTGCTACCAGCGCCGGGGGGGCGTGTCCGAGGAGTGGATCTGAGGCGCGGAGACACAAGGGGGAAACACACATGGGGCGCGGCGGGAGGAGGAAAACATCGCTCTTGCGGCTCAGTGCCAAGTTTCGCTTCCGACAGAATGGAAAACGAAACCGAGCGGTTCCCCGTGCTCCGGCACGGTGGGGCGGGCCGGGCCGGGGCGGAGCGGCAGTCACCGCGCTCTTAAGTGCGGAGCGCCGGGCATCTCCCGGCATCCTGCGAGCCTAGCCGGGCAGGATTGAGCCGAACAGAGCCCAGCCGAGCCAAGTCCAGCCTAACTGTGCCCAGGCGAGTCCAAGCGAACCGGAGGCATCTCACCGGGTCTAAGTGAATGGCAGCACATCCTGCCGAGTCCAAGCCGAGCCGAGCCATGCACCTGGACATGCTGGGCCGGCTGCTGTCCTTAGGACGGGCAGTGCTGGCGGTGCTGCGGGGGCAGCTGAGTGCGCTGTGCTGGAACTTGACTCCCCTCTCCCTGTCCCTGCCCTTTTCCGGCTGGCGGCGGGACTCGGCGCGCCGGCGGGAGCGAGAGCAGGAGTGGGACGGCGACGCGTCCCCGACGCCCACCAGTGTCAATTACCACTTCACCCGGCAGTGCAACTACAAGTGCGGCTTCTGCTTCCACACGGCTAAAACCTCCTTCGTCCTTCCTCTGGAGGAGGCCAAGAGGGGGCTGGCGATGCTTAAGGAGGCGGGTGAGTCCAGGGAAGGGAGTGTCGGCGGGAACCGAGGAGAGAAGACCCCGCAGGACCAAGTGCCGTCGAAAAAGTTATCCCGGGGATGTCCCTGTCCTTTTTCATACCGCTGCCAGTATAGGAAGAGAGCAAGCGATGGGGAGCAGAGGTTCATAGCATCTTTCTTTTGTCCTTCTCTAGGCATGGAGAAAATAAATTTCTCGGGAGGAGAACCGTTTCTTCAGGACAGAGGCGAATTTGTTGGCAAACTGGTCAAGTTTTGCAAGCAGGAGTTGAAGCTCCCGAGTGTCAGCATTGTTAGCAATGGCAGCCTGATCACACGGCGGTGGTTCAAGAACTATGGTAAGGAGGGACTACTGAGCACAGCAACACTGGCAGGGTTGAGGGGCCTCCTCTTGATAGCCTCACCCATAAATGGGTTTGGGGGCAAGTGGGATATGGTTTTTTAGTGGCTTATTTAGAATAAATGCAAACCAAATGTAAATAGTAGTGAAATAGTGTTGATGATATGTTGTGAACATAGGCATTATACCAAAGGCCTTTTCGGTATAATATGATGTAATTAAAAAAAAAAGCTCAGTCAGTCTCCTTAATGCTGGGGACACACATGCACACAAACTATGTGTTTTGCCTCTGCTGTTGCTGTGGCTTTTGCAGTTGAAGGGATGACTCCACAGAACTGTATTTACATGGCACTTCAAGACAGATGACAAGGAAGTGAAAGTGGGCAGAGTCCTGACAGCTTTTAGTTGAGGGACTGGATATTAATCAATTTTCAAAATTTGTTTTCAGGTGAATATTTAGACATTCTGGCAATTTCATGTGATAGTTTCAATGAGGATGTCAACGTTTTAATTGGCCGCAGTCAAGGAAAGAAGAACCATGTGGAAAATCTGCATAAACTGAGACAATGGTGCCGAGAGTATGCTGTTGCTTTCAAAATAAATTCAGTGATCAACAGATTTAATGTTGAGGAGGATATGAATGAGCAGATCAAGGCACTCCATCCTGTGCGCTGGAAGGTGAGAAAGTAGTGTATACCATAGGTTTCCCGTTCAAAGAAAACTAATAATGAAGTCCTGGAGTTGTCTGAACTTCTAATGACCCCAGCTCCAGCTTGTGCTGGTGTTAGGGGCCTTCTTGTCAATGTTGCATGGTGTTGAGACAGGTACTGTCTCATTCTGCACTTAAATGGAGCCTAGTATGTCAAGATTTTCTTTTTGTGATATGTGCAGAAAATTATTATTTCAGTATATGTAGAGCTAGGGTTTTTATAATATCAAAGTTAATATAGAGGATCTTTAACATTTGAAAATATTTCATGGCATAGAGAAAATGAGGAAAAAATAGTGTGTAATAACACATTAGAGTCAATATATTGTTAGCAAGAAGTGTGTACATTAATATTCTGTTATAGAGTATTACAGAGTATTATAAGGATTAGCAGTTAATGTTTTTTACTCAAAATGAATTAAATACATTATGTTATCATTTTGAAAATAGGTAGAGATAATGTGACATAAATATGGGAGAACTTGTGGAATAGTTTCTCATTATTTGCTTCATGGAAATCATTATACACACAGAATTTTTCAGAAAAAAACAAACATTGTAAGTGAAATCTTGGTCCTACTAAAGGACAGTAAGGAAATGATCACTTGGAACATTTAGAACTCTGTAATTGTTATTTTGCTAAAATAAATCTGCACCATGCCCTTTGTGTAGTATTCAGTTATCACAATTTCTGTCAGTGTGACTCCACTGACAAAATTAAAGACATTGCTACTGAGACAAACTGAAGGTTTTTGTCATGGTGACAGTTTCTTATGCTCAAGGCAAGTAAAAACATAAAATTTTAGTCAGGTGCCCTCTCTTTTCAGGTATTCCAATGTCTGCTTATAGAAGGGGAGAACAGTGGTGAGGATGCTCTGAGAGAAGCAGAAAAATTTGTTATCAGTGACGAAGACTTTGAACAATTCCTGGATCGCCACAAAGATGTCTCCTGTTTGGTACCTGAATCTAATGAGAAGGTAAAAATTAAACTGTCCTTTTGTAACTTTATTTTCAAATAATGTTGGAAAATTGGAAGGGAACTAGACACTTCCATGGCAATTAGTACTTTCCCTATAAGTAGTGGTTTAGAAGAGGTACAGTTCAATTTACCAGCAACTGGTTTTGTTTTGGTGGAAGCCAAGTTTTTTTAATTTTCTTTAAGGCTTTTTATTGATCATTAAGTTATTAACAGAAAAGTAAAAACCCATTGAACACAGTCCTGTGGAAACCAGTGGGAGTACTCTTTCCCAGTAGGGCACTGAATGATCTGAAAGATCACTGAATGATCACTGAAGGATTCTGAAAAGTTTCAAAGTTAATGTAAACACACATTATACTCTAAGCATAGTTTCCTAATAGAGATTCACCATGATGTTACATTATGCCAGAGTCATCAACCTACATGAAGCAAGACATCATCCCAGTCAGCATAATATCTGTTCCTCAGTACCTAGCTACTAGTATTTTTGCCTGACATATCTTTCTGGGTACTCTCTCTCCCAAAAAAGTTGCATTTTTATGCTTTTTTAATCTGAACTCCATTGGATTGAACACTTGGGCTCTTTATTCAGGAGAAGACTCCTTGTGCTCCTGCAGAACCTACCAGTTAACTTGATAAGCTGACATCCAGCTTACATTAGCTGCAGTATAGGACTGTTGTGCCGAAGGGTGGAGGTCAGGCATTTTGTATATGTCTATGGACCCTAAAAATGGGATGGGCAGAGTTAGAAGACCCACTGGTAAGAAAATGTATGAACTAAGCCAGGAAATAGCAAGTTGAACCAAGTTCAGGAATGCCTCAAATCTCCCATTTTGTGTTCCTTTTCCTCTCCACGGATTCAAATTCCATTCACAGTTTACTTCATAATGTATGGAGAGCTTAAGTGAGCACACTGAGTTGCCTTTGCTATGTAAGACACAGAAGTGGGACTGTGCAGTGTAGTGTTTAAGGCATTCAGTGGGAGGGAACACTCATCAGAGAAGGTGTTAAGATGAAAACCCAGAACTGTTTCTACTTTTTTTTTTTCCATGTAAGAAGTCCTACAAAAAAGCAGTAGGCTTCCCTTGTTAGGTTTGGTTCTAGAAGACTGTTTCTGATTTCTGGTAAATCTGAGTGAAAGATGGACACCAAATTAATCAAACAAATTTCCTGTTCTAAAAAGAAAGCTCCAGTTCCAGAGAACTTTAACGAGGATCATGTTGGACATGTCCAGTTAGCTGAGTGAACATGTCTTATTTCAGCTATTGGCCTATTTCTTGGTGCAGACCTGAAAACTTTTTACCTTTGAGCTGAAAGAACACCTTTATCTGCTGGGGTGATAATTAAACACGCAAGCTTAAATGATCACATCATTTGTTTGCAAAATGGCATAAACATTCCAGCATCCAAAACTGTAAGTTCTGCTGGTGTACAAGTTAATAGAAACTTGGATATTGTTTAAAACACCTTGATCCAATTGGATACCCACATTTCAGTTAGACATTGGAGAAGTCATATTTCAAGAATTACTAGTTTATTCATAAGTTAAGTTATATAAGTTAAGTTAAAAGTTATATTAAGTTATATTGTCTATAATTTATTTCTATACATTTCTTCACTGAAATAGAGGTGATACAGTAAGTGTATCAAAGATGTGTATCAGACTTTGAATAGTTGTTTGTTTTGTCCTTCATTTTTCACTAGAATGGAATTTTAATATGTATATTAATTTAATTTTTTTCTTCTGATCAATTACAGATGAGGGATTCATACCTCATTCTGGATGAATATGTAAGTCTTTCTTTGATACTTGATATTTTTATACTAATGTATATATATGTATGTATATAAGAATGATAACCAATTCAATTTACTATGCATTCCAGAAAACAATTTTACCATGTAGTACAAAGAATAGATGTGATTTATTCCCATCAGACATACTGAGAACTTTAATATAATATGACCTAAGGAGAACTCGCCATAAGGTTGCGTGCATAATCTTTGCATATGTAATCTTTGCATCACAAATCTTAAAGTGTATATGTTTATTTTTGCAGGACATCTTTGGTATTTTTCTTTAATTTGAAAATACAGAACTTGTCTGCAAGTTAACTTTCAAAGTCGCTATTTAGTTTGCATATAACTGAAGAGACAACATTTAATCTTCAAGAATTATGTTATTGCTTTTTTCCTGCCAAGATATGTCATGCATCTAACCATGAGCGTCTGAGCCTTCTAAAGGCTAGAGTGAAACTCTTCATGCACTTACATAGGCTTTTGTGGGATTGCAGTACAACTTCTTTAATTCTGTAGAAAAATTAAGTTTTTTTGCAAATTGACTTTTTAATGTCTTTTCTATTGTTGTTCCAGATGCGTTTTCTAAACTGTAGAAATGGACGGAAAGAGCCTTCCAAGTCTATCCTAGATGTTGGTGTAAATGCAGCTATAAAATTCAGTGGATTTGATGAGAAAATGTTCCTAACAAGAGGAGGAAAGTATGTGTGGAGTAAAGCTGACATGAAACTGGACTGGTAACTCACTATACTGAGTTAGGGCAGTGCATTATGTAAAGAAAATGGGTGTGTATATATGTGAGTGTATACATGTATCTAATGCTTTTAACTACACTTGGTGTATTATATAGACTGATGTTCAGTATAACTCTTTATATGAATGTGTTACTTGTTTTTCAAATGCAGATTATGTTCTCTTCTATTATTTTATTGAACATGACTAAATACTTTCAGAGCTTTCATATGAACAGATCTCTGAAATAAACTTTCTAGTCTATTGTATGAAGGACTTAAGGGGAAACAACACAGTGTCATGCAGTAAATGTTTTTAAAATAATACATGAGTGCTCGTACCAGATAAGAAACAAAAAAAACACCCCAATCTCTAATTCTTTCCAAACATCTGTAATGATGGAGAAGTGCAAATTCTTACCAGGGAATGCGTTCTTGTTTCTCAGGGAAAGGTGGATTGCAGTTCCTTGGTAGATCACAAGAGGGCCAGCTGGCAAGTCTCTGGAAACACCCTCTGCCTATTTCGGGGGAAACAGAGGATCAGAATCTAGGAATCATAATCTGAAATTATGTATTTAAAAGGAAATCAAGACGAAAAAATTGGCAATTCTCATTTTTTTTAAGACTTATCTTTAAAAGGATCTGGTTTTATTGTCCCTCTCCTCCATATTCACACACCATTATTTGCGCAAGTGTTGGAGGATGTAAATTTGTCCATCCTACATTCTACTCTTTGTCCCTACATTCTAGTTAATGATAAACAACTTCTTATTTCACATAGGCAATGGTCTTAGTTCTAACAAATATTTACAATGAAAAAAAAGGTTGCATTTTAATAATTAAATCCTTCGTTTTCCTTTTATCTGCAAATATCGATGTATTATTTTTAACTTTTTTCTCTCTGCGTGCATACAGTTCTCATGAAGATTCCTTCTAGAACTACTTAACACTATGTAGCACTATGTTACATATCTTCTGTTGCATACTGGCTTTTAATTTTGCTAAGCCATGGAATAACAAACAACAAAGTTCATATATCATGCAACCTTGTTTTAAAGGTTGCTTGGCTGGGTAATTAATTATCTTGGTGGTTACAAACCTGCAGATACTGAAGGAAATTAATTTGTTTTTTTGATGGCTGCCTTTAATTTCAAAAGCTCGTAGCATCAATATAAACTTGAGAAAAGTAAAAAAAAAAAAAAAAAGAACCCTAAAATAGTCTAATATAGTACCCTCATTCTTGTGTTTCTGGCAAGTGTTATGGCTTTATAACTGCAGTTTTTCAAATTTAACTAGTGCCATCCTCCCTCTGTCTGAAGGCCATATGGATGAGCATTGCTCAGAGCAGAGGGGAGCTGGCACTACTCATTTGTCTTGTCCATTGAACTCAATGTCTGTACTGTCTTGCACTTCTAAATATTTGCAGAACTTGGGAGCCAGCAGGCATTAAAAATATCACATAGAAAAAATGACACCTTTTTTCTTTTTTTTTTTTTTTTCTGGTAATACTAGTTCATTTTAAAAGAGGTTTTTGAGAGAAATGTTTTGCATTCGCCAAGTGCATCTTCAAAGTTGAAGGGGAAAGTGCTTAAGTAGGAGCTGCTATTTCTGTGCACCTCTGAATACAGTGGTAAAATGTTTCCATTTATAATTCCTTCAGTTTCTATTTTTACTATCCTAACTGTAAGTATACTCAGTGGTGCTCTTTTGTCCCTTTGTATTTTGCATTTTGCAATCACAACACTTCCTGGACATATTTCAGGGGTTTTTGCCTGTATTAATACTAAGTGAGATTTTAAATATGGCCCACACATTAACCCCACAGTCTTTTGGCAGATGTTTCATTGACCTCAGTTGGAGTTCTGCCTGAGTAGCAACTATAGGCAGTGCAAATTTATGTAACTGGGGTTTTACTTCCTCTGCATTCCCGCTGCTCAAGTGTGAAATCTGGCCTCTTCCTCAGCACCTACGCTGCATGATAGATAAGGGGCATTTTCCTTTGCTACTGGCTCAGTCCCAGCTTGGGGAAAAATTTAGTGCATCAATGTACCATCAATCTACCAACCTGCAGCTTCTGCAGAAAATGCCAGCTGTAGCACAGCACACAGATGCGAGGTACACAAACTCCCATTCAAACCAAAAATCCTGCCATTCTTTGCTTTGCATCTTATCCTGTAAATGACTATTCTTTTGATTCCTCTGTGCCTACAGAGGAAGCTGCAGAAGAAATATAATAGAGTTGAGAATATCAAAATCCAGTAAATAATGTAAAGATATTGAAGATAGCTTTATTAGAAGGTTCTAAGTTTTTAAAATGTTAAGGATTTTGCTTAATCTCTTATGATGATATATAATTAAGGAAAAAGGTTCTGCTCTGTGTGATACTCTTCTTCAAAGGAAATACCAGTTGTGTACATTGGACATAAAGAATCTGGCATTACACAGTTTGAGAGTATTTTAAGTTGATGAATAACTATTGGTATTTTTATATGTAAAATTCATTGTTCTGGGTTTTTTTGTTGTTTTTTGTTGTTTTTGTTTTTTTTTAATTTACAAACACAGTTCGTATAAGACCAAAAATGGAGACTTTAGGCTTTCATTATGTAGTTGGGCCTAAATTTCAGCATGGGATTAGAAAAACAAAACTGAATTCAATGGGATTATTGTCAGGCTTAGCAATTACATGTATGTCTTGACCCTGCAGAGCCAAGATTTAAATTTAAGTCTTGTAAACAGGTACGCTTAATTGTATTTTTGTGTGTAATCTCATAGTATTGCAGCTAAGCACTTACTAAAGATGCTGAATTGGGAAGAAGAAGATATGCTAGTATACTAGTATTATACAGCTGTTCCTATTTGTAAAACATTGTAGAGAATGAGTGTTTGGGAAAATGACTTCTGATAAAATTATGGCTGTACCTTGGATAATGAGTACAATTATCACTAAAGACACAGTTTAGGATGCTCTCTTTTTCAGTGAGAAGGATACTGTCATATTTGAATGTTACAAAATGTTCGGAGTGATACTGTCACATAAATAGCACTAAGTATGAGTATGTTGCACATTTCAATAAATGTTTCCATTTTCTTAAGTTTGTAATTTGGTTGGGGCCTTCTTTTTGTTTTGTTTTGTTTTGTTTTGTAATAAAGCCCGTACTCACATTCACAAGAGATCTGTAATTCTGGATGCAGTCTGTATTTAGCTTGCACAGTGCCAAGGGCAGCATCTAGGCTGAAATGGAGAACAATAGTGGTGATTCTCCTTGTGATGAAAGGCGTTTGTTACAAGCCTGAGTGGACTGGGCTGTGCTGACAGAAGACAGTTCAAATACCTTGTGCTATTCAGATGACAGCCGTTACGAAATGCACAGCTACCCATAAATATCTGAGGACAGAAAAAGATTATCTTCTGTTATGGTAAATAAGAGAGGAAAGGCAGTCTATTTAGAAGACTGAAGACAAGCAGCTTCTCAAACTCGTCTCCCATCTTCAGGCTCAGCTCAAACTCTTGTACAAGACAACCTGAAATCGAGCTTTTCATAGTATTTGGCTGGGTGTGAGGGGAGGGTTAGTTTTTTACACACACACACATGCATCCCTTGCCCCCCTTACATGTTGCGGTGGGGTGACGGTACCCAGGAGCAGTGCCGCAGCGAGATGCTGTGTGCCCCGTGCCCCCGGGGCTGCTGTGCTCCGTGTGTCATCCCCGGCGTTGCGGCGGGGTTGTGTCACCCCCGCTGCGGCCCCGGTGAGGGCTGAACTGCGCCATGGTGAATTCCTCAGATATCTCCCATTCGGCTCCCAGCTCCATGTGGCTCCTGCTGTGCCTCCCTGCGTGTCGGAGGAGGACCGGCCCCTGCTCCGTACACACACCTACAACAAAAAACATGAACAGCGCTCGCAGCACATCCGTGCCCGATAGGTCCAGTGCGTTTCTCTCTTTCCTTCGCTGGCAGGCCGGACAGACCCCCCCGCCCCTCTGCACAACCAGCCCCCGTTGTTCTCTCTGGCTGCTGAAGGACCTGCTGGGCCGGGGCCGTCACGCTCAGGCAACCCGAAGGAATATTCCTTAAAACAGACTAAAAACCCCACGGTAAAACCTCCGGGACGGCACNGGGGCGCTGCGAGCGGGGAGCCCGGGCGGTGGGGGTACCTCCCGGGGGAGCGGGGATGTCGGCGGTCCCCCAGCGGGGGCGGTGGGAGGCGGCGCCGGACGGATCGGAGCACCCACGGCCTCTGACACGAAGGGCTGTGCCGGGCGCTCCCCGCGGCGGGGGTGCCCTGGGGGAGCAGAGGCGTTATCCCCGCTCCCTCCCGGCGCCCGCAGCCCCGGGCGGCCTGGGCGGTGTGTCGGGAGCGGTACCTGGCTGCGGGGAGGGCACGGCAGGTCGCAGGCTGCCGGCGGAGCCGCGTCGGGCGCGTAATGACCGCGGCTTCTCAGAGCCGCGCGTTCTCTGTCCTGTGATTTCTATAAATGAGCTAAAGCGTCTTCAGACAGCCTAGCGCCCTGGAGCGCGGCGGTCGTTCTTGGGGGCAGTGGAAAATATCGAGTATAGGGGTGTGTGGAGTGCCCTGCCCAGCCAGTCTTCTCGGATATAAGCCAAGTGTTGCAGTTTGAGGAGAAATCTGGGTTGCAGGGGTGGAAGAAGTAGGAGTAAGGCTCTCTTTTTCCTTCCCTCACTGAGTTGAAGAGATGTTACTTTTGACTTTTTTGGTTGTTGGAAGAAACCATAGGTGCAATAATGAGATTGCCCTCCCACCCCCTGGATCTCTAACGTCTTTTTAAATCAAGGCTATCTTGTTCGGGAAAAGATCAGGCCCTACATCATGTGTTTATTGCTTCTGTAGAACTGAAACAGGGAGTGTCAACGGGGGCAGGCTGATGGAAGAAGATACAAGCTGTTTGAATTTTTGCTGTATTCTTGGAAATACTGTCGTTTCTGCACTGGAACATAATATTCGCTGTTCTACAGCAAGCATAAAAGATAATTTATGGTTAGATCCATTTGTTTATATTGTTCCCTGGGTAGCCGAACAACTGTTTACATTGTGAAATGGATTGCTTCGTTTTCCATTAGCTTATCAGTGCTGGCCCAGGCGTGTCTACAGCTAAAGCTACATGTTCTTGGGCAGAGTGGTACCTGAGAGATTACATCAGTCGTTTAAACTTCTGGTGGCCGGCGTGTCTGCTTGTGTGTGCCTCTCTTGCAGGCAAAAGATATAGCGAATGGGTGGTCTGTGGGGGGAGGACGGGTGTGTGGGGACGTGGTGTGCTGAGGGGCAGATTTGTGCCTATAAAGAAAATGCTTTATTTATGCTTAGATAGGACGTTACTGTGTGGAAGAATTTAAATTGCTCTTTCCTGGTAATAGGGCATTAGTCAAAGTGACCTGATTGAAGTTTTTTAAATACCCAACAGAAGCAAGATCAAGGGAGAAGTAATTCCTTTTGTTTAGGAGTTTCTTAAAGGCAGGATTTCCCCCACCCCCGGGAAGTTTTATTTCTTTACCCTTTTCCCTGGCCATCATTTCTCATTATCCTCTTGTGCAATCTGTGTATTATGAGGGAGAGAAGCCATGTGTGATTGAAATAATAGTACAATGATGGATGTTTCGGTTTGATAAAACTACTTTGAATGAGCCATCCTTTATGCAAAATAGAGTTGATTTCTCCTCATTTCTAAATCACCCTGATTTATATTCGCGGAGTTGCTAGCTCAAATTATGTGTTTATTGTCTGCAGTTATTGTAGATTTTTGCCCTTGAAGCACAGTAAGTTACCTTCACTTACAGTCTGGATTTTGCTTTTCTCAGTATTTTAAAGCAATAACTCGTGTGTGTGTGTGTGNGAACTGCTCGCCCGCGCCCGCAGCCTGCCCTGCGCTGCCAAGCGGGAAATCCCGGGATCCCCGCCCCCGCCGCCGCCAGGGGGCGCCGCTGTGCCTGGCGCGGCGCGGCCGCTTCAAAGCGGGCGGTGGGAGGCGGTGGTAAATAGCGCCCGCCCCCGCCCGCCCTCGCCCCCCGCCGCAGCCGCCACGGCCGGGACAGC
>VYZS01023462.1:19247-52565 GCA_013400695.1 Neodrepanis coruscans
GGGGGGGGGGTAGAGATAATATATTTGCTGAACTGCTCTTGTTTCTAATGTGTCTTGGTTTTGTTTGTTTGGGGCTTTTTCCCACCCAGTAGTACATTCTAAGTCTTTGTCACATTTGATGTGAGTTTTTTTATAACTTCTCACAACTTTTCTTTCTGTTAAGCCAAAGGACAAGGCTGCTGTCTTAAACATGAGTTTTGGCTACAGTGTTACAGTGGGTATGAATAGCTTCAGTGTATCTGTTGTATTTACAAGAATGCTCTCAAGGGCTGGCAGAAAACTCTTGTTTGCCCTGCGAGTGCTGATTCAGGAAAAAAATAGTAGCTTTGGTAATCCCACAGTTTGGTCTGCAAATGTAGACCCTTTCTCTCCTAGAGACCTGATGTACCAGGGGAATGGGAACCTGTTCTATTGATCTCTCTGTTTCCTGTGGAGTAGTATCAGTAGTTATTCTTTGATTTAGTAGTCTGTGGTTTGATTCACTGTATTTCTTTTTATATCTTGAGTTACAAAAAGGACATGGAAAACAATTACAAACTAATCCACCACTTGGTTTGAATAGTTTAGTGGTTTTGCTGTGTTTAACTTGGGCTGTGGTCAGCTGTTCTGGTTATAAGGCAGGAGACTTTTCTGTTTTGCTTTGCAGAAATGAGCTCATAAAAGTCATTTTTCGCTGACCTTTTGAAGGGGATCAGACAAAAAGATCATAATGATAATGTCTATTTTTCACTTCTGATGACTGGGAAGAGCTGTAAAATACACTTGCTTCCCTGGTTGCCTGCTGCAACGTGATAGGAATGTTTTTTGTATTTCCTAATCGAATGGGATCAGAAATACTTAACTTTTCTATGTGTGCAGTCAGCAAATTCTGGAGCTGGCAGTGCTAATACGAAGTGGGTTTTTAAATAGCTTGATTGTTTGGTGATGGGACATTTATAGTGGTGACACTGTAAGTGTCTTTTCAAAAAAAGTCTGAAGAAAATGAGGGACGGAGAAAGTGAACCAATGTGTCTGATAACTATTTCCTGTGAGAAAAAAAATTCTCATCAGATGGCTCTAGGCTTAGCATGACAATGTTACTACTTATAGTATCATTTCCATATTTCCATCCAAAGAATAGCAAGTGATTGGTAGCTTTTTGCATTAAAGTGTCTGGCTGTTATCTTCCAGGTTTAATACAACTACTTCCTGTTTATACTGAGTGGAAGTGACTTGTGATTGTAGAAAAAACCTGAAGTTTATTTAATATAACCTCTTCTATATGATACCCAAAGGATCATCTGAAATACTTGGAAGTAGAGGTGGGTCTTGCAGGTTATCTGGGAAGTAACATTATAATTTACCAGATTCAGGCATAATTTTTTTCACTACATCCAAACATTCAGCTTTGTTTGCGCTGATCGCTGCTTTGCTTGTGAGCTGCTAGATTCCCTAGGTTTGGAGTCTTTATATTTATTCTTGAATTTCACTTGGAAATTTTACTGACTGTTCTGTTTCTGGTGAAGTATTGGGATTGTTTCCTGTTATCATATCACTCCACTACAAATTACAAGATATGAAAGCTATCCCTGTGGTTCTTGGAGACAGTTTCATCAGACCTGCCTTCATCTCAACTTGTCCCTAATAAATAGGTTCTATACAGCATAAGAAATGTATAGTACCAGTTAAGAATATAATACTGTTGTACACATCCAGCCCTTGTTGAGGACTCTTCTATTTAGCTATTGAGGGCTATGAAGGTGAATTTAAGAAAATATACTAAGGCAAAAATTCAGTATTGGCCCACCGTAATCTGGTACATGATAAGCTTCTTCCTGTTGTTATTATTTGTACTATTGCTGTTTAACAGTTGATTTGCTTCATATTTTATTGCCACTGAGGATCCATTTGCAAATTTCATAATCTCAGATATTAATTTCCTTTTAGATAGATATAGTTATATGTGTATATATGTAAAACATATGCTATATACAATATTTTGTTATATCATGTTTTATATATACATGAAAATATTTTTAACTTTTGAATTTCACTAAACAGCATCTGATAGGGGACATATCTGGCAAAATTATTAAAAGTGATTGTGTTCTTTCTCATTATTAGGATTTTGCTGTCTTTCTTTTTCTCTGCACATTGTTTTGGAGCATACTCTCCAGATCAGGGTATGCTGATAATGAAGCTTTCATTTTGCTGAGCAGTGCGGTCTTGGAGTAGCCTCCTCTTGTTGCAGGTAGTTCATGTGCACAAACTGGCAGACCTGTGCAGCCTGTTCTGGTGTGATAGCAGAAATGGTGAGGAAGCTGGGTTATCCCTCATCATGGAATCACAGAATGGTTTGGATGGTCCTCTGCCAAGGACTTCTTTCACTAGATCAAGCTGGTCAAAGCCCTATCCAACCTGACCTGAACATTTCCAATGGCAGGGGTATTGGACTAGATGATCATTAAAGATTCTCCTTCTATCCAAACCATTCAATGAGGAACTATTTTACTTTTGTGATATTTAAGAGGATTTTTTTGATGGATCAGTCTTTCTGTTCTTACCGTAGGTGTGCCTGATAGTTGGCTGATGAAGCTACACATGCTGCATGATACCCAGGGTAGCTCGGGGTGGTGGATATGCTGTGGCCCTGAGCCTGTAGTACAGCCAGGTGCTCTTGCTTGAAGGACTTTTGGGAAGTGTCCAGATGTCGCCAGTTCCTGAGGATGGATGTTACAGGACATCAGGCCCTCTCAGGAGGATTTCACACAACGCTTTCAGTCAGGGCTGTCTCGCTGCAGTGACCACACAGGGTAGCGGTGGTGATGTGGCTGAGCAGAGCCTGTTCCTTGCACAAATACCACCTCCCTGGGGTGACAGGGGGGTTTTTGATATATTATTTAAAGCAACTGTGTTTTTCAGAACTTGATGCTTTAGACAATGTTTGTCCTCTTAGGAGTAAAATGAATGTTATTTAACTCTGATTTTCCTTCTATTGCTGCTTAAGGAAACATTTTTCCCCTTTGTCTCTTTATTACCCATATTAAGAAATACATCGATCCAGACAGAATGAGAGCAATGTTCTGCAACATGCGCAGTCAGGCTTATGTCTCCAGCACAGTCATGTAACAGCAACTGCAAATTCAAGACCAAGCTATTTGCAGTCGGTGTGTATATATTTTTAGCCTGGTTTTCTGAGAAAATAGAGATTGCATGCGACTCTTTCTGTGAATGTCTGAGTTTCACTCTTGCTCATATCATCTTCTAAACCTTTCAAGCAACTTCAGTTGCGTTTGTGAGAGGGTAGAACCTTGTCTTCAACAAAGCAACAGATTTCTGGGAGTAGATAGCCTCAGCAGATGGAAAGATGCTTGCTGAAGGAGAAATTGAAGTCTGAACTCTTCCTACAGATTTGACACACATTCCTAGGAAACTGGGTTTTACTCAGTTCCTTACAAACCAACTTACATTGTGCTCCTATTTTTTGACATTGTCTCAAATTAGGCTGTTACTTTTTTGGATATTTTTTGCAACATGCAACATTTTGAATATGGAAAAAGAACAAGTGTTTGTTCTTTAGCCCCAAGTAGCTTTATGATATGGCAAAAAGTACATGATGAGAAAAGAAAGGTTCTCTGGCTTTTTTAATAATTTTATTACTGCTTTTCATACATGTTCTACTTATGCAAATTCCCTTTTGTTAAAATAATTTTTATTAATTTTGCCTTTTAATAGCAGTTCTTTAGGCATCCAGAATCTTTTAGGATCCTTATAATTGTATTGTGTAAAGATTATTCCCCCAATAGAGCATGATGTGTTAGGACAAAATCAAACAGTTCAGTCTCATTTCTGTGTTTCTCCTCAGTATTGGCTTTGTATAAACAGACCCTGTGTGACACTTTCAGTTAACTGATCAGTTTTGCACACAGATATCTGTTGAATACAACTTATGGTCTTGTTTGTCCTGTCATGCTGACTTGATTAATGTTGTACCATCATCTTCCTTCATGAATAATGTATGTTTTGTAATGCATTTGGAGCCTAGAGGAGAAAACACCTACACCTACATTCTTTAATTATGCATTACTTTTACCTTTGATGTGTACTGTCCTTACTTTTGTGGAAAATGTGCTGACCAAAGGTATGTGGTGAGGATGTAGACTGTGTGTTAGATTTGTGGAAATGCAGTCCGTATTTAAATTAAAAAACCCAAACCACACCTTTATTAAAGCTTTTCAGGTTTTCATTTGTACTTCTGATATTTGTTGACATCTTAGATTTTGAAAGGTTTGCAGCAGATGTTTCTCTCTAATTTAAATTACTGGATTATGCTTGTGGCAATTACTGTTTCCCATTTGTGTATGTGTATCTTGCTTTCTAGTAAGATGTAGCGACAGTATTCACTAGGTCTCGCTAGCTGTGGCTGGAAAGCTGGGAGAGGTAGGATAACCACAGTCACAGCTATAGGATACATGTTCCAGCTCAGGTGAACTGTTGGCTCCCAATGTGTCTTGAAGTTTGCTCTCAGCTGATTCTCATGACCCGATTCTCAGACTTGGAGCCTGCTGAACTCTGGCTTGCTCCTAGGACCAAACTAAAGTCATAAGCATTGTGCCTCAGAACCTGCAGGTAAAACAGGCCAGTCAGCTCTTTCTATTAATCATTGAGAAGTGAAATCTGTACAGGTTAAGCACATCACCAAGGTGGTGAACCTTGTAGTTGCTGCATGAGTTGAAACCAACCACTTCCTAAGAGTGCAGTATGTATTATCTTACCTGCAGCTCTGATGGTAAGCAGTTAAAAGCCTTCTAAGTTTATGGTTGTTCATCCATTCATACTCACCTGCAGGGTGTAAGTTTATCTCAAAACTACAAGCTTGTTTATTTGTCTTTATCTTGTGATGTGACAGTCCCTGGCCTTGGGAAAAGTTACAATGGGAACACTGGTGCTGTGTGAAGCTTGCACTAAGCAGTGCTGGTGACCCTGGCACCTCTCTGTGCTGTTGTTGGTTCTGCTGTGTGTATTCAGTTGTGCCCTATGTACTTTGGATCCTTGTGGCAACAAGGAAGCTGTTCTCTACAGTGTCAGTTCATTCTTCTCTCTGCTGTAGTTTCTCACCTCTGCTGCTTGTTGGAGCAAACACTGCTGCTGTCACTGGGCTTTAGCTGTGGTGGTGCTCAGAATATGTAACCTCTCATTATCTCCTTTATTCCATGATGTGATGTTCCACTTGGGTAGCAGTATTGGCAATGTACTTGAATGGATTTATGCCAAAAAATCCATTCTCAAATGTTTTACCACTGAATGTTGTTGAGGATGAAACATATTAGTTCTTGGTTGTTTTCCCCCCTAATGAAGTAAATGACAGTAAATGACCCACTTCTCCATCTTCTATTCTTTTGTTCCAGGTTGTCTTTGTCTTTAAAAAAAAAAATCTCATTTCAGAGGGAGCAACAGGATAGTTCTGGCTTCAGCTCTTGTTACATATTTAGCCTAAAATCAAAGTATGACTACTCATAAATCCAAAGAGTATGGTAGTCTTTTTAGCAAACTGTCAGTTAGTGCTAAATATTTGCATCAGTCACTTTACATTTCCATTAGGTCCTTAAAGCCAAAATTCACAGATCTGAATGAAATATTATGTTTATGGCTGTGTTCCCTGCTTTTCAATTTAGACTACTACTATGACACATTTTTATGTTTACAGGTAAATGTGCTTTCAGGGGCTGGCAGGCAACACTGCTGTTAGTGCAGCTTCAGGAGGGATTGCTGGAAGGGCAGCAGGGTTAGTCAGGATCTTTGGTTTTCCCCTCTCACCTTAGTATCTTTTCTCATGCAGCTTCATTTCCCACCCCGTGAGACTCATCCGTTCTTTTTATTGAAGTAACAGTGTATTTTCACTGTGGTGTCAACCAATTCTGATCTTGAACTGTGGAAGAAGGGTAAAGATGGTGCTATTTTTGGAGGGGGGGGAAAACACAAAAAGCCCTCTACAAAACGGTTCTTGTGCCAACCTGGAGAATACCAGGGTAAAACGATTTGTGCACGTCAGGATATCCTGTCCAAATTGCTTCAACTAATGTGAAAATCCACTTGTTTTCTCAATACCAAGAGAACTTTCATATGATTCCATTAACATGGGATTTATCTAACCCTACTTGTTATGAATAATTCACAGTATCTGGAGTTTTACATAAAAGAGCAAATTGTTCTCAAAAAAAATCCTTACAGTCAAAAACTTGAAATGAGTAGACTTAAGTGAAAAGACAGTGTGTATCTGATCTCTTGGAAATTGTTAAAAAGCTGCAGAAGGCTACTATCTGACCATCAGCAAATAGATCTTCCTAGAAGTGTATGGGCAATGCTCTTTATAGGAGCTGTAGACCTAAGTTTAGGTACTTCATGGTGGCTCAAGTCTTTGTCTGCTGTCCACAGTTACAGTGCTTGTGTGGAAGAAAATCAGAGGTTACTTCACTAGATCCCTCCCAACATTGGTCAGAGCCTTGATGATCTTCATTCAGTGAAAATGTATAGAACTCTATTACCTGAAAATAGTAAATCCTCTAACAAGAAATAAGAATTAATTTAAAAGACTTTTGTTCCTATTTTGTATTGGCATCTTATTATTGAATATGTGCATCAGTTAAAGCAAACCATGTTTTGATATAGTTGTTGTATGCTCAAGAGGACTTCGTAACAGTACCTTCTGAGATTGAATCATTATGTGCATAGGGAGTCTAAGTGCCAAATTCACTTTCTCTTTTATTTATTTTATTGTCTTTTTATTTATTTCTTTTATTTTATTGAGGTGGCTCCTGGCATTTAAAACTATTATATCCCTACAGGGATGGAAAGTCTGCAGGGATCAGGAAAGATTGCTTTGTTTAGCAGAGACCTTTTCTGAATATACTGTTTTCATATTTCCTAAACCAAGTTAGTTTTCATAATAATATAAAAAGCCTCCTCTAGTTTATTTTTTTTCTTCCTACTCAGAAGCCATTCAGTACATGGAGAGAAGAAAATGAAGATATTTTCAAATAAGGATACTCTGCATAAATTATTTCCAAAAATACTGCCTAGTTTTGAATTTTGACATTTCTTATGGAATATATATTCTTATGGAATATAATTTCTTAGGGAATATAATGAAACTGTCAAGAAAAAGAAGATAGGAGCTCCTCAGAAAAGAATAATGTAAATAACAGTGTTTTTTTCTCTCAGCAGACATCTTTGATAGATGTCATCTATTCTGGGGAAATACCACATGTAAAGCAGACAAATTGAAAGAGTGGCTTTGGAGTAGTCTTTCCTAAAATCAACAGGTGATGGTACATCTTAAAACTGTATGAAGGCTTATTGTGCCTGTAAGTGTATGATCAGTGCTGTAGGACAGGAAAGATAAGAGTTATTCCAGAACCCTCTCAAAGGCTTGTCTGGTGTTAGCTATGGAGGCAGCCAGACTGAATGGGCCTTTGGCTACTGTGGTGTTATGAATTGGAGCATTGCATGCCATGCTGTAAATGAGTACACAAAGAAGGAGCTGTGTGTCCTGTAAACTGAGCTGTATTTTCCTTCATGACAACTTGGATCTTTCCCATCTTCTTTCACACACTATCCCTGTGTTCTCCATTATGTGTAGGGGGGAGTGTTGGTTAGTTGACTTGGTTTTAAGGCTGCATGGGAAACCCGAGGCAGAAAATTGAAGTTAAAGTGTGAATCTAATTCCCCCTTCCATCCAAGAATCACAGTTCTGTCTTAACTGATAGAGTACCTTTGGTAAATGTGCTGATACAACACAAGATATAGGAGAGTTGACAATCACTGTACAAATCTGATCCAACAGGCATGAGGAGAGTACCCCCCACAAAGCTCCAGGGATACAGGGAGATTTTGCTTTGGGATAGCACCATTTCTTCTTGCCTCCTGTTTTGCTTTTGTTCTGGCTGTGCAGCTCACTGCCAGTCACAGTGGTGAAACCATTGTCAAATAGGCCATCTGGCTTAGACTCTGCAAAATGCAGTTGTACCTCTGTTCACCTCTGTGCCACTGTGGTGTGTTGTGTGGCCACCTTGTAGCCTGAAAGGAGTTGTTCCATGTATTTCTCTTTACTCAGTCCATCTCCTGTCAGCTCAAGTTTCAAGAGGGAAAGTAGATACTTCAGGACTGCAGGAATGTGAATCTATGGTGTTTAAAATGAAAATTTTCTTTTATTTCTTTCAGCCAAGTGCTTTGTATGTCTCAGTGTATCTGAGGTGATCAGCAACTTCTTTGATACCTTTGTGATTGACTGTTAAATTGAGTTCAGGTAAAATCTGTGTCAAATGCTAGGTCAGACTGAACCTTAGATACTTCTTAGTTTAATTTAAGTGGAAACAACATTTTAAAAAAATTTGCAGATGAAGGATTTAAGAAATGGATTTATGTTCTCTTGCATTTCTGAGAGATGGATAGAAAAGCTGCAAAATCTAGACTTTTTTTGTGCACCATTTCACTCTTCTATCCCAGTCATAGTCAAGTTATTTTAATATTTTTCCTTAAACTGAACTAGCTATGTAGAAAAAAACATTTTTTTCCTACACAGTTTTAATGTTGTTTCAAGTGGTGTGATATGCCTATCTCTCCCTTTTCATAGGAATCTGTAGAATATTTTGTCTTTACTACATTTGGAGATGATTTGGAAGGCTTAGAAAAGCTTGTCCAGTAAGATAAATATGAAGTGCTGATTCCGTTATGTTAACAGTAGGATTTGATAACTTTTTTATCAGAAGGGAAAAATATAGGGAAGTTATTTTCCATTCCAACTTTTAAAGAGCAGGTGTGTATGTAGTGGGGGGAGTTACCATTTCATAAAGGCTTAATTCTGTGTGCTTTTATATTACATGTATTATAGTAAACCTGGTAGTTAAATCCAACCACCTCTTAAAAATCTAAAATGACAAAGCTTCTTTGGAAGCGCATCCAGGAGTTAGTAGAGTAGTAATAGCTGTTAGGTTCAAAGCAAAGCTAGCAATTAAATCTTCTGGCCTATCGTGTCAAAAATGTATCATATTTCCCTGCTTTCAGCACACGGTATCTCCTATATTAATATGAATGGGTCTGTTAAAACACATTGTATCACTACACTTTGAGGTTTTCTGTCTTCATGAAATCATGTAGCTGTTTTTTTGTAAAAAGCCTTTAAAGAGCTTCCCCACATCTGATCTGATAAAGGGGATCTTATTGTTTCGAACCAGCCAGTCAAATAGCTGTTCAGCTGTGGTAACCTGAGTAGCACTTGCTATGAGAAAATGGTGTGGAATACCTAAAACCAGAGGGAAGGAGGGGAAGGACTGTGGTGGGTGGGTAGCTTTGTCTTCTGTTTGAAGTAGTCCTTGGGAATTTCATCTCCTGGTTTGAGCAAAAGCACTCCTAGGCTGGTACTGCACAGCAGGGAGATTTACCCAAAGCTCATATGTGCTTCTCCCTTCATTAAGCTGTATGCTTAAATTGTGCTTAAGTGTTCCAGGATGTACCCTGGCACAAGGATCACAGGGTTTCAGTTTGGTTGTGGCATTTGCACAGCAGAATTTCCCTTTGGGTGTGCTCTATCCCTGGCTGCTGCTGGAGCTGTCGCTGCTGGAGGATCTCATCTTTCACCCTGAGTCTCTTTCCTCTGAATAGGGGTGACAGTGTAGGACTGTTTGAAATGTTGTCCCCTTACAGGGCTAAGGAGGCTGGTGAGGACATCACATTTTGCATAATCACATGTTGTCACCACCATAAATAAAGATGAAAATCCAAAGCTAAAATTCCTTCTTGTGTATATAACCTGTCAAACCTCATCCTCCTTCCTATGTGTCCTTTAGCATTTGTCCTTGGGACTCTGTGGCTGCCAGGCTGTGAGCTGCATCATCAGCTCTGACAGGATGAAGAGGAGAGAGATGAGTTCATGGCCATTTGTGCCTCCTAGCTACTCTTGGCTGACACAAAAAACAGATGAACCATGGTCTGTCACACAAGTATAGAGAAGATCCCGCAGCCTTTCTTTTCACATCTGCTGCTGGTCCTATGCTAAGACTAACTCAGGTTACCTAATTCTGCCTGTCAGTTTTTTAACTCTGTACAATAGAGCTTTCTTGTTGGGAAAACCATTGCAGTGTGTCAGCAAAAGCATGCCAGGTGAATGGACCAGCAGCTGACTGTAAAATACGAAAAAGTAGATTTCTGTGGGAAATAAATGGAGAATCGAGATGGTTCCTAGACAAGACACCATTTAGCAGCTTAATTTCTAAGACTGGGGGAAAAAAAGTATCCACTTACACTGTTTACCAGTCTTTCATTAACAAATTTTAATAAGTAACCACAAAGAATGATTTCTTTTTTTTGATGACTGAAACCAAGGGTAATGTATGCAGCATGGGGCCAAATTCAGTCAGATTTCTTGGTGAAAAGTTGTCTGGACGTCGGGCATGGGGCACTGCATCCTGGAAAACAGCAACTTGGCGAAAGTATTGGGATCAGGCTGAATGCAGAACTTTTAAGGGACCAGTGCACTGCTGTAAGGCTAATTTAATTGTTGGTTGGTGGGATTTATAAAATAAACATATTTCTCCTTGCATGACAGTAATACTTAAATTCTGTATCTAATCCTAATTTTCACTAGGATCTTAAAAGGTCTTTTGAAAACCTGCAGAAAGTGTACAAAGAGACAAAATAATTACTAGTGGTAAAAAAAATTCCTGCAAGTGTGGAAAGGATGGGGTATGAGCAGCTTTTTTTCCCCTCCTGCATTTTTATTTGCATTTATTTGGAAACCTGTCCAGATAATTTTTGTGCAGACTTCATCTCATCCAAAGACAAATGTCTAAAAACTGTCAGATGGATTCATTTGTGTTGTAGGTTGAAGCTAAAACCATCCCCCCCCACCTCTGGCGGGCGGGTGGGTGCTGCCTGCCCCGTCCCCGGGTTGCTGGTGTTGCCGGGTGCCGCCAGCCCCGGCCCAGCTTGGCGCTCCGCACGTGCGCGGTGGGTCTCCTGTGTGCGTGGAGTGGGGCTGGTGGTGGCCCTCCCGTGACGGGAGGCTGCTACAGCGTGCGGCCGGGGTTGGTGGGGCTTGGGGTGGCCCGGGGGTGGTGCCGGGACCCCCCCGGGGCACTGGGCAGGGCCACGGGGGGCCCGCGCCCTGCAACAGCCGGTCCCAAGGGCACCAAGGGCGCCTCCATGGCTGGATCCACCTGCCCAGAGCCACCGCCGCTGCCCCGGCCCAGGCTCAGCGCTCCGCACATGCGCGCAGAGCCTCTCACTAGGGACAGCTCCTGGGCGCTGACCGTCCAATCCAAGGGACGGTTCGTGCCCAGGGGGCGCCTGCGTATGCGCAAAGATTGGTCCCCTATAAAAAGTTGAGTGGGGCAGCCATCTTCATCTTTTCTTCGGCAGAGCTGGACAGGGTAACATCTCTACTCGCCTCAGCGCCGAGTTTTGCCCCCCCTGCACAGGCTGATTGGTGACTCCAGCACAGCGACACGGATTGAGGACCACATCTTTCCATCAGCAGTGGTATTGCTTCCCAGGAAAGGAGGGTGGGCGGTCGCGGTTTTTCTAATTATCCTGGTGCCTTTTCAGGAGCCTCGGCAGAGAACCTGGCGTTACCCTAGAGTTTTCCCATTCAGCTGCGGGACCCAGAAGAGCTTAATTTGTCTGTCTTTGCACTTTATTGTCGGTTTTCTGTGTGTGTAAAATAAACCTTGTTATTTGTTTGTTTTCTTTTTTTTCTTTGGGGTGTGTTGGTTCTGTTGGGTCTCTCTTGTCAGTACCACGCCTCTTAGTGGTAAAACCATGACAGTTTGTCAGGTCCACCTCTGTGAGATAGATTTGTCTGCTGATGATGGAGAACAAAACACTGGTATAAAATAATAAAGAGAAAACAGGCTGAGAAGATTATTAAAATTATGGGAAAGGAGTTTGAGTTTTGTACGTGAATTAAATAGTAAAGGAATAAAAGCATTAAAATAGCCCAGTAGCATGTGGGTGAGATGACCATTGCTTATGTGTCAGCAATATACTTCTCAAAATCAGATGCACTTGATTGAAGCCCAAGAAAAGGAGAAAGATCGTAAGTGCCAGGGTAAGCATTTTAGTTGTCTGAGAGATCAGAATACTGCATTTTATGTATATTATGCATGTCCTTTCTACAGGATTTAGACATACAGCTTCTTGTTGAATATAGTAATCATCCTGTAGGCTGTGAGACTGGCAGGATGCTGGCTAAACAAGGAAGAGCCTCTTGGGGAAGTCTTGTATGGGAAGGGAGATAAGAGGTTTGTCGGTTTTTGTGTAGAGCTTAACATAGTATCTGGATAACTCCAAGGAAATATCAGAGAAGAAATGAAATTTCCAGTCCAGTGAGGGACTTGGAATAGGAAGTAAGTCTATGAGGATCCTATATAGACAGGATTACTGAATTTTTGTGGCTGGAAGAGATTGCCCTGGAGCAAACAGGGGAGACAAAAGCTGCTGATAAAATCTGTTTGTTTCCAGAGGATCCCTGCTGCCTTTGAGAGCTAGAAGTGGGAGAGAGTGCCCCAGGAAGGCAGTGCTGGTAGAGCAGTTAAAGTGCAAGTGAGGTGCTGGCAAGGGAAAGGTTTTAAGAGGAAGAAAGAGGTCAGGAGATGCATAGGTTGGGTGAAGCTGATGCAATGGCAGAGAGTACTGGCCAGGACAAGTCTTCTGCTAAGGAAGAATGAGGGCTGGCAAAAGAGCTGAAAAACGTCTGTGATAGAGCTTTAGAAAAGGAGTTTTCAAGCAGCTTAAACACTAACCATACCAGACAGTATGAGAAGAGACTGCCTTGACAAGAAAGCATGTTTTACTAACTTTGTTACTTTGCTTTTTTTTTTTAATTTATTTTCCTCCTCCTCTCATTTAGAGAGTGATAGGCATAACTAGAAACAGTGGCTGAAGAGCTAAATGGAAAGGTGAATAGCTGTAGCTCTTTAAACCAATGAATTGCTCTTCCCACCATTAGAGNTAATTTATTTTCCTCCTCCTCTTATTTAGAGAGTGATAGGCATAACTAGAAACAGTGGCTGAAGAGCTAAATGGAAAGGTGAATAGCTGTAGCTCTTTAAACCAATGAATTGCTCTTCCCACCATTAGAGAAGGTAGTGAATCTCTGGAGGTTTCCAGCCCAAGACAGGTCACACGCCCAGGCAGTATTTGTTACCCATGTACAAGTTACTTGTATTTATCAGGGTACTTGGAAAATGTGTAATTTGTGGTGTTCAGCTTAACAATCTAATGCATTTAATGGCCTGTCTGACCCTAAGGAATTTTTCTTATTTTACAAACAGTTACACCATAATGAAAATAGATTTTGTTTTTCCTCCTGAAATGTCAAGAGAATTTAGAAAGAGGGCAGTAACAACTTTTTGTCAGATTTCCAAATTTTCAAGCAAGATTTGTTGTAAAGAAGTAGGAGGGGAAGGTTGAAGTGAGGAGGAGGATGTGTAAGAAGTGAGGAGGAACCTCTTCTTGGTGACACAGCTGCTGACTGAATTACTGATCGGTAGCCTAGAATGTTACAGTGTATATATATATATATGAGTATTTTTCAAGTGTTGGTTGCCAGAGTAACAGTAACTACTGTTTGTTTTTCCTAAAACTATGGTAGATATTTTTCCCATATCACATCTTCCTCTAAATGGGAACCGAAGTGGAGGGTGAGACTTACAAGAATTAAATCCGTATTTTTAGAAGTTCCAAATGTTAAGGAATGCTTCAATAATTACAAATATTTTTAAATAACATGTTGTCTAAAACTGAAGATGTATAAGGAAGATGAGAATTGTGTGTATGTGGCTATAAACTGATTCCCAGGATGCATTATTTAGATTTGGGCAGGCTATGTTTTAAAAATCTACGTACTCAGTTTGAGAATATAAGTTTTCTGAGTATTTGTTGGAAAGGAACTGAGCTGATGATTTATTTCTGAGAAACAACATTGGATAAATTAGAAAATGGGAAATATCTTGCAGTGAAAGTAGGACTCCTGCCAATTGCTGTGTTCTAAATTCACAAATCATAAGATTGTTTGGTTGAAAAAGACCTTTAAGATCATCAGGTCCAACCCTTAACCCAGCACTGCCATGTCCACCACTAAACCATGTCCCAAGTGCCACATCTACATGTCTTTGAAATACCTCCATGGATGATGATTCCACTGTTCCCCTGGGGAGCCTATTGCAATCCTTGACAACCACTACTGTGAAGAAGCTTTTCCTAGTATCCAGTCTATACGTCCTCTGGCACAACTTGAGGCCAATTTCCTCTTGTTCTATTGCTTATCTGGGAGAAGAAGCTGCCCCCCACCTGGCTACAACCTCTTTCAGGTCGTTGTAGAGAGCAATAAGGTCCCCTCTCACAACCTCCCTTTTTTCTGGGCTAAACAATTCCAGCTCCCTCAGCTGCTTCTCATAGGACTTGTGCACCAGATACTTCATCAGCTCTGTTGCCCTTCTCTGGACTTCCTCCAGCACTTCAGTGTCTTTCTTGAAGTCAGGAGCCCAACCGAAACTGAACACAGGATTTGAGTTGTGGCTTCACTAGTGTCAAGTACAGGGAAATGATCGCTGCCGTGATCCTTCTGGCCACAGTGATGCTGATACCAGCCAGGATGCCATTGGCTTTCTTGGCTACCTGGGCTTACTGCTGGCTCATGTTCATCCAGCTGTTGACCAGTACCCCCAAGCAGCCAGTTTCTCCACGAGACTGCTGTGGGAAAGGGTATTAAAGGCCTTAGTAAAGTCTAGGTAGGCAAAATCTACAGCCTTTCGCTCCTCCGCTAAGTGAGTCACCTTGTTACAGAAGGAGATCACATTGATCAAGTAGAATCTGCCTTTTATAAACCCATGCCAACTGGGCCTGATCTCCTGGTTGTCCTGTACATGCTGTGTGATGGCATGTAGGGGGATCTGCTCCTTGATTTTCCCTGGCACTGATACTGGGCCAACAGGCAACTCGTTCTCCCTGTCTTCATTCTGCCCCTTCTTGTAGATGGTGTCACACTTCAGTCACCAGACCTCTCTGGTTAGCCAGGACTGCTGGTAAATGATTGAAAGTGGCTTGATGAGCATATCCAGCTCCCTCAGTACCCCTGAGTAGATCCCATCCAGCCCCATAGTCTTGTGCTTCGAAGTGGTGTAGCAGGTCACCAATGACTTCCATTTGCATTGATAGAGCTTCATTCGGCTCTCTGTCCCTGTCTTCCAGCCCAGAGGGCTGGGTAACACTGAGAACAATTGATCTAATGTTAAAAACTGTGGCAAAGAACATTAGTGCATCAGCCTTTTTCTCAACCTGTCACTGTATTTCTCCACCTGCATTCAATAAAGGATGGAGATTTTCCTTAACTCTTCTTGTTGCTGATGTATTTATAGGAACTTTTTTATGATCTTTTATGGTAGTAGCCAGAATAAGTAGTGGCTGGGTTTTGGCCTTTCTAATTTTCCCCTGCATAACCTCTTGCATTCTTGTAGTCCTTCTGAGTTGATAAGGTCATGATGTCTTGTTCTTTGGCCTCCCTTCTTACTTCTTCATCAATCAAAAACTAAGACAGCCTCCAACTATATCACCTGCAAGTCCTGTGCTTGTAAAAACGAGTCCAGTGGAACACTGCAGCTGGTTGGGTCACTCACCAGCTGTTTCAGGAAGTTCTTCCAAGCAATCCAGGAAACTCTGAATGTTTTATCTCTGTTACATTGTATTTCCAGCAGGCATCTGGTAAGTTGAAGTCCCCCCCAGAACAGGGCTGGTGATCATTATGCTCCCCCCAGCTCCTTATAGCATATTTTATTTGCCTCTTCATCCTGTTTAGACAGTCTATTACAGATTCCCACTAGGATGCCTATCTTACTGGCTTAATTCCCCCTGATTCTTACCTATAAACACTCAACCCCATCATCATCAAACTCTAGGTACTCAAAACACTCCCTGACCTACAGGGCTATCCCACCACCTCTCCTTCCTTGCATGTTGCTTCCAAAGGATTTATAGCCATCCGTTGCAGCATTCCAGTTGTGTGGGTCATCTCACCATGTCTCTGTAATGGCAATTGTTATAGCTTCCCTGCTGCACAATAGCTTCCAGCTCTTCCTGTTTGTTTCTTGGCATCTCATCCCAGTTTTTAAAATGGTCTTCCTACAGACTGATTTTTGCTCAGAGTAGTGGGCTTTGTACATTTTTTTGTAAGTATGTTTTCCTAGTACAGTTTATAGAAAGGCTTTACTTAAATGTGCAGAAAGCTGTTTTAGTTCACTGCTAGTCTCTTCCCTGAACCTAGGTCTGGATACAATTTGTAATGTTGCCTTGAAGTTCTGACTAATGGCGTCTGCAGCTATGTAAGATGATAATAAAATGTAATTTTTTTTCAGGCTTGGAAATTCATTGTTAAAAATAATAATAGTAAAAATATCTCATGTAATGGGATTAATCTTCCCAAGCTGGTAAGTACAAACTGATCCAGTAAGTGCAGAGAGCAGAAAGGTTTAGGAAGTGAATTTCTTTCTGTTTTCACTAAGGTTGCTTGTGCTACCATACAATTTTAAAAGCTCTTTGGCAAAATGAGCCAGATTTATACAGTTGATCTAAATGAAGTCTGACCCTTTTTTTTTTCTTTCAGGTTTGTCTAACATTACCTTGAGCCAAATTCCTAGACTGGTTGGTGCTTTCTCATAGGAGCCCTGTGACTGACAAAGGAGAAATTGTTGTGGTAGGCATTTGCCTTGACTGTCTTGACAATACTTGGCCAGGGCACAGACAGATGCAGTTTCCAGTGCAGTCACTCTTTCATAGGACTCTTACACCAACAGGAGCTGTGGGAGGGGAAAAAAGTGCTGGAGAGATGGGTTTTATAGTCTTTGGAAGTGCTTTTGTGGTCCTCCATTAAAGTAGAAGCCACATAGCCCAAGGTACAACAGAGGAGAGAATTTGTCAAAATTTATCTTTAATTATGGAGCTCTAGAATGAAAAATATTGGTTCATTTACCAAAGAAATGTAGGACAATAACAAAATCTGCATTCTAGTTACCTTCCTAGCAAAATCGAAATCACAGAGAGAGACTTGTTTTGGTGCAGTTTGATAGCTGTCTTCAAAGCAGTTATATGGTACTACCTAAAATGGGTTCACTAGGCTTTTATTTTTAGATCTCTTCATAATATATATATAGATACACATGTGTCTTTATATCTCTGTAATAGAGCTTGTTTTGCTTTCATATATGGTTCTTAATAGTTCAATTTTCCATGTACTCTGTATGTCCCATATACTCCTTACTGCAAATGAGGAAGTGAGATAAAAGTGATTTCCCTTTTAACATGAGTACAGTTTTATACTCCATAGCAAATTATTGATATATTTGATAAATGCATTTCCAATCGAACAAAAGAGTAGCCTTTCAGAAGGCAGCAAAAATTCTGTTTGAATAATTTAAGCCAGTCTATTTCTCTTTGGTTTGGAAAAGATCATCCTGCAAACATCACTAGAACTGCAAATTCTGCATTATGCCTGCTCAAATACTTGGCTATATGCAGAAATAATGACATTTTTAGATTCTTTGTTTGCCTGAGCTTGTGATTTGCTGTTTGTAGCTTTCTATTTTCCCAAGCAATGCCAGCTTTGTATGCATGCATCTTCTGGAAATAGTACTGGTAAGTCATATACTTAAACAGACAGATTCTCTTTTTCTTGGAACTCAGGTTCTTGGCTTAATTATCAAAATGTAATGTTCTTGCTTGATGCTTTCTGATGGTGGGAAGCATTATTTGTGTCACTCACAGTTTGGGCTATAGCTACTTAATTCTTGTTATCAACTTTCATCTTACAAATACTCAGTATTTCCCCTACTTCTGAAAAGCTGTAATAGAAACATATAGTTCATCTCTTGATGGAAACTTGAAGGAAATCCTCTATAACAAATGGAAAAGGACAATTTTATATGTATCCATCCTTTTAGTCAATTATTTCTTTTTAGCTTAAAGAATTCCTCCCCTGTTGTGTGATTTACATTGCCCTGTATCATGTGTATTCAGGGAGTGACCATATCTCTTCTTGATCTCCATGTGTGAAGCTAAATAAGCCAAGATCCCTTGGCCTCTTTCCTTGGATTCAGCTCTTCATCCTCTCCTATAGAGTCGTATGCCTTCAGGCATAGTGATCTGCCTCTGTACCCATTCACCACCATGTTCCTGTCAGCAGCGCAACTTGTTCTTACTTCACTGTTTAACTTTCTGCTGGGGTCTTTCTAAAATTCTGCAAATCTCCAGGCACCACATCGCATTTTCTGAAACATAAGGGGAAAAGAACTCTTCGGAACCTGTGTCCAGTTCCTTGGAAAGGCCTGCATAGCTGGTCTGTCTTTCTTTCCCTGAAAGAAACAGAAGCCTCAGTTGAGTGTGATTGTTCAATTGTTTGACATTTGCCAGAACTTCTATGATATTTTGTGGACTTTGATGACCAGTGTGAGAGCAGCTCTGACATTTTGTGCTCATACACAGCTCAAGTGTGCCTTGGGTTTTTGAATCTTCCTGCTGCCTGCACTCTGTCTCACTGACATGGCTCTAAAGGAAATCTGAAATGGAGCATGTCTTGGCAGAGGTGTGTATTGGAAAGTATTTGTGGCATACAAATGATTATGAGGTATTTCTGTGACGAACAGGAACATACCATACATAGCTCAGGCGATTAATACAAAGCAGAGGAGTATTGCCTTCTGATTTTCCTGATCTGGCAAGCAAGAACCTGCCACTCCTGTCAGTGTGATAGTGAACATAGTGACACAACTCACTGAACTTTCCTAAACATCAGGAGAAAAACTTATGTTCTTGTCATCTTTAGAGATGCTTTTGTAGATGTAGCTTGCTCCTACACATTAGCAGAGAGAGAAAGGAGCATATGGGAAGAGTCAGAATTTGCTAGTAAAATGTAGAATTCTTCTCTAATGATCTAGCGTTGGCTTGAAATTAGGTTTTTTTCTAATAGAGTTGTTAATTTTTTGTCTCATTGTTTATAACCTTAAAATAGTTCTAATGTTTTATTTCACTGTGGAAGAAAGCAATAAAAATATTTTGACTTTGCTTCAGATAAAGATGTTTTCTAAGTAACTGTCTGTAACCCTAATGGCAACTGAGACCTCTATATCTGAGTCAGTATACCATAATTTAGTGACAAGTGTGCAGTGTGGATGATCAAGCTCCAGTGATATATTAATAATTTATATTACGATGATGAGGTTATATCTTGTAGCAGTAGCCAAAGGCACAGCTTGGCTTAGTCCAACTTAGAAAATGGATAGTTAAAATGAAATTTAATACAAATGTAAATATAATCGGCCTACAAAAGTCAAGTAGTGCTTTTTCAGCCTGTGACAAGAAAAATAACTGCATTGTGGAGGCAACAGACTCATTCTGTAGTGTCGGCACAAAGTAAAACTTGGTTTTAGTTATGCCTGTTTATTATTATAATTGTGAAACATGGTGTAAAACTGAACTTATTTATTGGCTTTAGTCCCAAAAAGTCTTCCCTAATAGCAAGAAAGGATTTGAAGGTGGAAAATACCTTTTTTAGTAAGGAAAAAAATTAAAAGTGAATTATCTTGGCTCATTCTAAAGTCATCTGCATTCCTTTATTTGTGTGGTTGTTTGTATGTTTGAGTCTGTGGCTTACTCAGAGCAAATGGCTCTGACTGGGCAAGGCCGTTGTGGTCTTCATGGTTTTTAATTCTTAGTTTTGAATGTCCTACAACTGCTGCAAAAGAACTTGGCATCCTATTGAAATAAATAGCTGTAGGTTACATTTCTGAGGCTTTGTTTCAAATACTGGAGTTTCTTTATTTTTGTGGTTTTCTTGTTGCTGGATTGTTGTTTGTTCTTAAACCTAGTATTAGCTTCTAATTAGTTGATACTGAAAAAGATGTTTTGGAGCTCTACCATGTGCCAAAACCTGAATGGGAGTTATTTTCCCTGCTTTTTTCAGTCTGTAGAACAAAATCTGACTGCAAATGTTCACTTTTTGTACAGATTCTTTGTATATGTGGAATTGACTTTTTGTGTAGTTTGTTCCAGGTTTTGTATAACTGGTCACCTTTCTGTTAAAGAGGTGATTCCAAGAGTCAGTGAAATTGGGGATAGTTCTTTTCCTCCAGACAATGACTATGCAGATGCACAAAGTAACAGGGAAAAGCAGTAGAATTCCAGTACTTAAATGTGCTGAAATGTACTGGCAACCTATGAAGTAGGGAAAGAGGCGCAAGTCAAAACAGTTGTCTGCTATTGTGTGTTTTGACCTTCGTAGAGTTAGGCAACCACTGCATACCAGTCCTTAGAGCAATCGTGTGTCTTGTGTGAAAGGGTCTTGCTGCATAGCAAAGTCAATTACTGAGCTTTCATGAACTGTCTTCCAGTTTTTCTGCTTCTTTCGAATGCAATGTACACAAATTCATTACAGCAGTAATTGAGATGTTTTCCTGATCCTGAATTCAGACGACAGTGGGGCTTCTACTTTCCTCTGATCAGTTTTTCATTCCCTTGTTAGTATATTGATCCCAATAGGGATTGATAGCTCTCTCGATGTTTGCTGTCATCTCACTATTACTAAGTCTTCCTCCCATCCCCAGTACTTAAAAAATCAGCTCTTTCTTCTTTCTTCTGGCTTGCTTTTGGCATGTCTTAATCCAGTTTTGTTTTCCTATGAAATTTTCAACCTGCAAAGCCAACCTGCAACACTTCAGAATAAGAACTGCCAGTGGGGTGGTAATGAGCTGCTAAAGAGCTCTGCATCAGAGAGGAGCTGTCCATTTCATCCTTTTACTCTTCCACGGTGGTTAAATGCTGATTTACAGCTTACTATATTAGTCTGCAGTCCTTTTAATATCTGTCCTGTCTTGAGGTGCTGGTTCCCATTTCTGTAAAGCCTTGAGCCCAGGTCTGGGGAGAAAGCAGATTGGTGGCTGGTCCATCATGGACATAAGCTGAGCTGCACAAGTGAAGGAGTTTTTCTCATGATGAGTGGAAAGAACTTCTCCAGGAACTTGGAGCCCTCTCAAACCTCACTGCTCGCTTTTCCAAGCACAACAGCCATTTGTCATCCACACTCTTTAACCAAAAAGCAAAACCAATTTGCACAGAAGAAAACACTTCCTTTTGAGTATTAGTGAAAAAGGCAGGAGAAAGAACAAACTGGCTATAACGCAGAATAATTCTACTGACTCGTACACTTCATGTTACTTTTCCTGCTTTTTCTGTTTGCTAAGTCTTTAACCCCTGCTGGCATTTTAGCAGCCCAGACTTCCTGGTTATTTCGGGTCACTAGCAGGTGTTGGTGCACCCTTCTCAGACCAGCTCAGGTGAGCGAAATCTATGGTTAGAAGTTAAGCTCAGTATTGAAGTGTTGTGCCCAAGTGTAAGAGCCCTTCTGTATTGCTGCTCAGCACCTGGGGGAGGGAGATGTCTGCCCAGAAGCCTTAATTCTTGCTCTAGTGCTGTTTTTCTATGCCATAATTGTTCTTTTTATATTGGTTTGATTATTTTTTATACTTTTTTTAGCTTTATTAGCCATTTTTACAAGTGATTTTTTTTTTTTTTTCATTTCTAACCACCACATAATTTGAAGCCCATGTAGAGAGCTTGTGCTTTTTGTTTTTAAATCTAGTATTTCAGTGTATCCTCTGCATGTCCTTTTCAGGTAGGCCTTCATTAGTTGGGTTTGGGGATTTTGGGTTCTTTTAAAGTATGGATAGACTGAATGCTGGTAGTTACTTACCTAGTTGTTTTGTCAGTTGTATTTCCAAACTCCCCATTAACTCAACTGTGTGACTTCAGAGGCTTAAAGTTTACATAGCACTGCCTTGCCTTATGGCTGGTGCTGTATATATGATGCTAAAAACTCTATTATCTATCTAGAACAGAGTTGTGTTTTGGATGAAAGAAACCCTGAATTTCTCATATTGCATTGTGAGGTCTTCCTACACTTCTCTGCTCTAGTCTTTTCCACCTGAGTTCTGAAGCCCACGAAGCACCTTTGTTCAAGTTGCGATGGTCTTACTCCCATCTTTGCCAACCAGCGTAAAGGAATTGCACTGCTTTGTGTCTCTGGTTTTGAAATAATTGGCTTGTTCCGTCTTTTGAGAAGCAGCAACAAGCTACTATGCGTTCCCTCTTTGTTTTTAAAGTAGCACTGCTTTGTTCTTGAATCTTATTTAATTGGTTTCCTGTTGAAAAGAAACTAAAGGGCTGCCTTTGTCAATTAACTAGGACAAAATAGTCTATTAGTGGACAATGTAGGTTAACCAAGTATTTCAGGCCAGAAATGTGGGATACCTTTGATGGTTAAACTGTTGTTCTTTGGTAGGTTCTTGTCATTAAATATGGAATGGGAATTCAAAGATTGAACATCTTCAGTTCCTTCCATCTCTTTTTTTTCTTTGTAGTTTTAATATTGACAAATTATTTAATCCTAAAAGTGTGTAGAGCCCATAAGTTTTAGTCAAGCACTTACTGTCCTTTGATCAAAAAAAATCCCAAAACACAACAGTCTAGAGAATTAATTCAGACCTGTGACATAGTTTACTCATGGGTCTTAATGTTCCTAAATATAGTCTACTATATATTTGAAGTTTCTATTATTGGCCTCCCAGGTTGCTAGGTGCAATAAAATAAACCAAGAAAGAGCAATCAGATTGAGTTTGTTACTAGGAATATCTAAAAACAAACCACAAAAGCTAATTTTAAACAGTGGGTTGTAATCCATGCTTGGTTTAGAACCCATGGAGCAAATCTTTTCCAAATGTCTGGTTTTAGACTGCTATGTCAGACCTCTGTGGCTACTTTTTCACAGTGTCCTTAACATAAAACACTATAATGACCATTACAGTAAATAGGAAAAAGTAACAATTACATAAATTATAAAGGAAGAAAAGAAATATTCTTTAGTACAGTGGGCTCCCTTTAAATAGGGAGGTATGTTTCAAGAGGTGGGTGGTGTGTGTGTGTGTGTGTGTACCATGTTACTTGCCTGGGATCATAGTGAACAACCTCATCTGTGATCTTCCCAGAAGCTGGAAAAGAGGGCAGGCTTCTGTGGTTTGTTTGGTTTGGTTTGGGAAAGCATGAGTTGAACTTGGAAAGTTTCCTACTATCCAAAATGTTCAACACTTGACCTCTGGAAACTGTACAGTATCTCTGCCTACCATTTTTAATTCAGCCTTTTTAATAATAACTTTTTCAAGTAAAGAGCCTTTTCTTTTTCTTTATTATTTAATGTTTTTTTTTCAATGTTAAATGTTTTGATTTGATTGCTTCTGGTCTTTTCTAGGCTGCATACAGAAGGGTGGAAGCTACAGACAAAGTGTTTCAGGAGTCTGGAGAAAATGGTTGATGGCTAAATTCAGCTACTTATCTGTTTTCTGAGGCACAGAATTTAGTACCGAGGCCATTAACATAAGTTGAGTTGTCTCAGCTTTCTGTATTCATGTTAACTTCTGTAACCTCTGGTCCACTGCAGTGGACAGTATGGAAACATAAAAGAAAAATTTAAATCTTTTTCCCACAGAGGAATTTGCAGTTGATTCCTATTAATAAACTAGTTGGGACTGTGTAGAGCACCCATAGAAATATCTGTCAAGCTCCTGAGAAGGTTTTTTTCAAACATAAGTGATGTCAAAGGAGAAAGGCTTGACATAGATGTTTCACATCGGCAGAAGCATTTCTTCAAAGAACTATTGTTTTTGTGCTACAAACTTTATTTACCTTTTGGGTAAGGGACTGGTCACTTGGACCTGTGGAAGGAGCTTATTTGTCTATGTTAGTGCTTTAAATATAAATAACTGCTTTATTTTCTTTCCTTCTTCAGGAAATAAAACTTTAATTCTGGTATTGTTAACTTCCTTTAAAAAAACATCAAGACTCCCTGAAAAAAGCTCTTTGACTGTTTTGTTTTTAATCCGTTTCTTTATAAGCCTCTAGTGTGATAACCACAAGTTAAGCTGCCCCAAAAATATTTTTTGCCTTGCTAGAGTAAGTCTATACAAGTTTCCCTTGCTTTATGTGGCAAGCCAGATATCTCTGCTGGGAAACTAAGGAGTAAGTAGATGTCTTCTGTCCCTCTACCCTGCATGCTCTCTGCTAGTAAGCAGGTCAGCACTATGACCCACAAGATGCACAACGACGGCTATGTTTCAACATCCTTCCTGCCCTCATTCCCTGGCAAGTAGGAGTTACAGTTTGAGCTGGATGCAGGTAGTATGTAGAGAGACACAGACTGAAACTGCTCTGATGAATGTGCAGCATGGGACTCAGGACTCACTGACTACTTATTGCAATGGCTGTTAATTTGTGGAAGGAGTTAATATGGTCTAGGAGTACCAAGAGACAATGCAGAATGTTAGCAGGCCATTCCTATCTTGAGTAGACTATCAGTTTCATTGCATACCAAATCTATAGTAAAGCTACATACTCTGATCACATTGAGGCATTGCTCTGTTGATACCTAAGGTGTTACCTCTTTAGCAAGATGAATTATGTGGATATGTAGAAGGTGTAAGGGACTAACTTAAGTACTTTCATTTTTCTCTTATAACAACACATTGATGTGCTTTTTAATTTGTCTTGTAATCCAAGTCTATTTTGATATATTAGAAAAACTTTATTTAAATAATGGGTTTTTTGATATAATGAGTTATTTTGATATAATATCATTCTATAATGAGTTGGTATATTCTTTTAATAATATTTGTCATCCCTTCTGTTTAGGTAACTGAAAAGCCAAGTCTCTTCCATAATGAAAGATTAAAAATCCAAAAGGTCTTAATCATAGAATCACAGAATGGGTAGGGTTGGAAAGGACCACAGTTAGTCATCTGGTCCAGCCTCCCTATTCAAGCAGGGCCATCCTGAAGCACATTGCACAGGATTGTCTCCAGGCAGTTCTTGAATATTTCCAGTGAGAGAAACTCCACAACATCGCTGACTAATCTGTCACCTGCACAGTGAAGAAATTCATCATATTCAGGTGGAAATTCCTGAGCATCATTTTCTGCCTGTTGTCTCTTGTCTTTACTAAATGGATTAATTGACAGGGAAAGCTATTTGCCACTGTAGGACTGCCAGTAGTTTGTTCTTAAGGTTTTGTTATAGATGAGAAAAGAAAAACTAGAGTTCAAGCATCCAAAAGCATCTTAATTTACTACAATTAATCAGTGAGTAAAAAGAGAACTAAATGGAAACTAGAAGTAATAAACCAAAAACCAATACCTGTTGTTTTTCGAGTTGTGTTCAAGCATACAAAGCAGTACAGAGAAAATCCCAATAGCATTCCTCTTCGTGTGTTCCCAAAATCAAAGGTCTGTAACTTACTGTACTTCTTACCTAGACAAGGGGAGCCCTGTGCTCTGTTTTTTTTCTGAGTAATGCTTTCAGCTGTCTCTACATGCTCTTAGTCCTTCAGCCTTTGGTTTTGGTATCTCTGCCTGTGTGGTTGCAGAGGTGTTAGGCATGGTCTCTGCCATGTGCAGATGGAGTGCTAGAGTGCTGCTGCTTTCTTCAATAAACAAGTGTTATATGTGTTGTACTGCTGATGTTGTTAAATATGGGGAGGAATGAAAAAAAAACAACAAAAAACCAGGAAGCATTACTATGTAAGAGTAATATTAGTGTGAAGGATTAGAGCTGGGTCTGATGTTGAGGTTGATACATTACTCCTCTGAAATTACTGTACATACTGAATTTCTGCAGAGGGAGAAGTAAAAGAAAACATATACTTGGGCTATTAATGGACTGCTCATTCATCCAGCCGCTGCTCAGCCTGTTGTGTAGGTAGGTATCACCAATGTGGCTGTCTGAGACATGACTAAGCTGTGTGAGCTGCTTAGTTATGCAATAAGTTTGAGGCAGAAGAAGTTATCAGTAGTTTCTCATAACTCAGGTGATGTTCTAATCACCAGATTGCATGAACCAAAAAAATTACAATCTTTGTGGTTCACACTGGCATAAGAACTTTCTCTTGATTGTTTTGAAGGTCTTGCAAGGCCTGTGCTAAATTATTTGACTGGGCCATCTCATTCTAAATAGAGAGAAAGAAGCCAGACCAAGTTAAGCATATGCCCCAATCAAAGTGATGTTTTGTAATAAGAATCTGTCTTTTAAGTTTCTTAGCCTATGTAAGTGACAAATCTGTGCACAAGCATGTGCTGGCTGTCACACCAGGACACAGAGAAATGTAGTTGAAGCATGATTTTGAATGTGTGAGAGGAGACTTAGAAACATACCATTTTATTCACCAAACTAGCATGGCTGAAGTAATAACACAGACCAAAATATTATTAAATTTCATATCATTTTGCTTAAAGACAAACTGCCCCTCTCCCTGAGAGGAAAGGAAAATTTGTTCCAAATCAGTTACCTAGTAAGATTCTCTGATTTAGCTGACCTGGGCTGCGTTCCCTTGGATACTGCGCAGTAGAGATGAGAGTGAAGAGTTGGATTGTGATACAGATGATTTGATGGGAAGAGGACAGTCAGCTTCAAGCAGGCAAAAAATTAGGGCAACAGTATTATGTATAGGAAAGGAGATAAAAAGATGAACTAAAACTTTTAGGAGAATTCAAGGGATAATCAATTGGATTTGAACAGTGCAAAAAAGGGGGTTTGTTCCAGAGTTACTGTTTGTCACACCAGAAATCTGTTGTAAAATGTTGTAGCTGATAGGTGTAATTTTTATCCCATAAAGCATGAGATGATATGAGTAGTTAATTAGCTGTTGAGAGATGCAGGACTTCTCAGATATTTTCTGCTCCTATCTATTTTTACATTTAGTACTACTTTTTAGAAAACCAGTGAGTAGCAGTTCATGTTGTCTAGAGCTTGTTTGCAGGAGGTACCAAGCAGGCTATATCAGTTTGCTCAGTGTTTGAGAGAGAGGGGGAAAAAAAGATTACTTGATCTATAATTCAGGCCATTGCACAGCTCAAGTCATTTGGTTTATTATCAGGAGACAGAATTCAAACAAAGATATAGTGGGTTCCTTTTTATTTTCTGTTTTTTTTTTCCTGTGTCTGAGGTGTCTGGTATCAGACACACAGTCTTCCTCTGAAGGCTTTCAAAATCACTTTCCTTCTTCTCAATGAATAAGCGGTGTAAGCAGTTATCTTAAAATCTTTTTAAGCAGCAACAGTAGGATAACTGTCTTGGGTAGTCTAAACCCCATTTTAAGTTTTTTCTTGTGCTTAGTCTAGTGTGTCACACCAGAAAGATGTCATGGTATGCCCACTCAAATTGACAGGGTGAAATAGCATAATGGAAGCTGTTGCTTCTGCAGAGAAGCTGTCCAACTTCTAGCTAGAGTTGCTGGTTTAGGCATGGTCTTGAAAAAAGTAAAAGCATGATGGTAATAACTGCACAAAAAGCCTCTTTGAAGATTGTCGTGGTTCGGAGAATGGAAATCGTTCCTCCCATTCCTGGCTCGGTCCCGTGTGGAGCCTGCAGGTTGGAGCGGGGTCCGCCCCTGGTGTGGCTCGGCGGGCGCCCTCCGGCGGGCGGCGTCCGATGAGCTCTCGCTGGACCATAGAGGGGGTCCAGGGGAGAGGGCATGGGCCTTGAGCCAGGGCGGCCCAAGCCGCGTCTCTCCTCTCGAGCGTAGCGCCGGGTGGCCGGGGGAAGCCCTGGGCCCAGAGCAAGGGCGAGCCTGGCGGCAGCGGCGGCACTGCAGCGGCACAAGCACGGCTTGGTGCGGCGTGGCTGCAGCAGCCTGCGACGGGGTCCGTGTTTCCCTCGCGGCAGGGGAAGCGGCGGCGCGGNGTGTGTCTGTGGCTTCTCTCGGAATCTCTTGTCCAAAACCACTAAATTTGTGGTAAAACCATGACAAAGCTTTACTCTTTCTGTGAAGAGTCCTCTTTTCTTGCATTTTGGCAATGCATTCTGTCTAGTCCTAGTGATTACTTGTTGTTATTGAGTCACAGAAACAAATTGCTGTGGATAAGTTAACCAGACTTCACCCCACTTTGAATGCTCTTCTCAGCTACCAGCATATCTGCTATGCATTTCATGTGTAGCATACGAATGGGTGGTACTTGCGTATTTATTGTCTTATAAGCAACATGGCAGCTGTTGATCAAACCTGAGCTCCACTCTTAGTATTCAAATGACAGACACTGAGAGGGTTTGTGATGGGTTTTTCAATCCGGTTCCACATCTGAGACTTCTGAAGCACAAGGGAAGTACACAATGCCCTCAGCATGCATTTTGTCATAGTTACATGTAAAAGGACAGTTTTTTGGTTTCCTTTTGACTGGTGGTTCAAGTGTCTCAGAACTAGGGCTGCATTCCCCTTGCTCCTACTTATAGTTTCTCAGTAACTTTGTATAGCTTTAAATGTGGTTTCTAGCACATTTCTTGGCTTTTCTCTTCCCTCCCCCAACAAAGAAAACTCTCACAGGGCTCAAGCTTGGTGCTGTTTGGGCTTTGCATAAATATAGGTCTTACTCTTCTGAGAGATTCAACTGTGGAGAAGGAAAAAGCTTGTGTTATGATAAAGTTTCAGACTGCTCCTTACTGATTTATTGCTACTGTGGAGACAGGGTGTACTAATTCATCAGTTCTTGTAAGCAGAGAGGAGGGAAAGAATAGGAGGAAATAAGGAAAGGGGTGGAGGGGAAAAGAGTTGGGGAATAGAAGATAAAAACATGAGAAAATGTAAGGGGTAGGAGGAAAGACATAGCCAAGCAGTTGTTTTTCACTGAATGGTTTAGGAATTTCTGTAAAATAGTAAAATAAAATGTTACCCTAGAAAGCAGTGGAGTTGTCTATGCCCTTCTTATTTCTGTGGCCTTCATGAGCTAGAACATTCAGTAATGAGTGACTTCTGACTGCCACATAATGTTCTGGGGTTTTTGAAGCTGAGTTGCATGCTTAGGTTACAACTGCCTTTATGATGAATCTCTTTGAGGTTGGCTTCATCTTGCCTCACTTTCAGACTTCTTCTGTGTCCAGCTGATCTTTCCTGTCACTAAAATATTAAGAGCTTAAACATGTTGACTAATAGTTTAACCTGTGGCCCTCCCCACTTTTGTATAGGTTTAGTGGTTTCCACAATAATTCATAGATGGTATCTTGGTGTTGGGCCTAGGATTCAAAGGCAGTGGTTTACTGCAGTAAAGTTAATGGAAACTTTTAATGACGATCCAATAGGTTCATGACTCTTGTCAAGCTCATTCTCTACAGACCAAAATGTATTGCACTCATGCCAATTTCAGATCCAGTTGGTACACCAGTGCTACTGGGTCCAGGCTTTTTCTCCAGTATGATGGGAGATGGAGTTTTCAGCTTTCATCTGCTTCACAGATCAGGATGCTTTTAAAAAAGCATGTCCTCTTGACCTAGCTGTTTCGAGTTTGTCACTGGCTACTCAGAGTGCTCTGAGGTTTGCTGACCCCAGTGCTGGGAAACGAGATGGTGCAAGGGCTTGCCATCTTTTGACCGAGGTGCTCTGCTACTCCAACAATTTTATAGTCTCCTGGACAGCACACCTTGATTGGATATGTGAATGCTGGGAAATGTTCCCTAGTATTTCTATATCTGTCCTTTTGTTCATGTCATATTTTGGGGAAATTGAATGTTTGGGGCATTAGTGCTGTGGAATTCCACCTCAATTATTATTTTACTCTGTACAACAAAATACGCTACTACGTGGAACAATCAGAAAGATGATGTATTTTTCCTATTTTCTCCTCATTTCTCCCTGTCTTTCCTGTGTTCTCTATTGTCTTCCTTCTTACCCCTTTTTTCTTATTAAATTTCTTTTTTCTGTACAGCTTTGAATCTGTTTTCCTTTCTGCCTGACCGTTTGCCTTTTCTGTCTGCAGTTTTTCAGATGTAATTGATTTTTTTTCCTTTGAAATATTTTCACCCCTGCCTATGGAGTCTGAACAGCAGCCTCACCCAGTTTATTTCAGGTTGCTGCTATTTGGCAGGGCTTTGAGAAGCCACAGTGGCACCAGAGCTGGTGAAAAACACAGAAAAATGCAAGGTCAGGAAAGTCTTTGGCTCTGTCACAGTATTCAGTGGCTGTATTTTTTGGAATATGCAAGGATCTAGCTCTGAGGGACTTCTGCATGGACAGATGATGAGCTTATGGCTTGTCTATTTGTAATATTCTTTTGAAGTTGGAGTTTTAAAAATCTCTTTTCTGAGTTTGTCTCTGCAATATCTCGCTACCCACCCATGTATGTGATAGGCAGTGTTGTCATACACATGCCTAGATCTAGAAACTGTCCATTACTTTTATAATATTTAAAACCTTTCATGGTCTGTGCAGTAATCAAGCAGCGTTGTCCAAGGTTTGGGGATTTTTTGCCTTATAGGATGCTCTAATTTCTCTGGAAAAGAAACAAAAATTTTTAGCCAGCTATTTAGTAAAGAATTTTTTTTAACATACTATAACAGTGACTTGTCCCCAAAGGAGTCCAGTAGATTTCTTTTGTTTTGTGCTAGTAATGTTATTGTTCAGATAACTTTTATGAGTGAAAAACCAGCTGTTTCTTTTTTTTCTCAACATTGGCTTGTTTCAATGCAATCTTTATGCATGTATGCTTTTTTAATTATATATACATATGTGTATATATAAAAATATATTTAAGACATGATATTTTATCAGTCAGGGAAGTAAAGCAAAGAAACACAATAGCTGTTCATGAGTGGGTTGAAGTCCCTGGAGTAACTCTTTCAACTCAAGGCAAGAGCCTGTTTTCCATGCACAATACTGTCCCAGGAGATGGAAGTTGCTGACAGTGCTATAAGCTTACACGTGGTCATTTATCCTTTCTGGGCCTGGGCACTGGAATAGCTTGAAGATAAGAACCTGGTTGAGGTTGGAGTTGATGGTTAACCTGTGTAAGGACTTAAAGGCCTGGTCTGAAGAGTTTACAATAAATGTGTTGACATGACTTTCTGCAGTTTTCTGTACCAGCTGAAGTTTCTTACATGTTGAAATGAGCTATGCCTGAAAACAGCAGCCTGTTATACTGCTTGTCCTGGTTTAGGACAATATTAGGTTTGTCAATGGACAAGAGATGGATAGGGAAGGCAGCAATTTATTAAAATGTAGATATATGGGGGAATAAATGGGTGTAANAAAGCCAGTACATGTCTTTACCGGTTGGGGTTGTCTGGAATTTAGAGACTGATACCTATCTGCTGGACTTGTGCAGTTGGTCGTGGACCAGGTTTATGAGTGAGCCTTAAGAGTTAGGTAGGCATTTGGCTGGATTTAAGAACCTAAGAAGGCAGGCATCACAACTCTGAAGCTAATAATCTCTAAACATCTATGTAAATCCAGACTTCTGTGTGTTAGTTTGCCTGACATCTATCAGAGAATGATTCTGCTTTACCTTCCAAGCAATTCTGTGAGGATGAAGAATTGAAGACAGTTAATTCAGTGGTAAATGCCAGTAACTAACTGTGATTGATAAGTGAGTGTTGTTAAGTCTGCCAACTTCTGTTATTGTAAAATCTACCTAGTAGGTGGATTTATTAATCATTTTGTTCTATAAAGTGAATTTGAATGACCTTATCTATGGTACAGTTTTATAACAAAAACTGGGAACACCAACAAGAAGTAGTTGCTAAGTGGCCAATTATATCATGTAGGTTTCTTTCATGTGTATAATTCTTCCGAGGATCTTTGTAAAAGCCTAGGAACAAAATAAAATGGCATTAAGTTCAAACTCTGACAGAGCGGTAACAAAGAATGCAAGCTGCAGGACTGTTGCTGAACACCCTTAGCCACCAACCTTAATCATGTAAACAAGTCCCTGCTGGCCTGGGGGTATGGCAGAGAACTGTTGAATCACATGCAGTGACCCACAGCTGTGGCTGCATAGGAAGGCTCAGAACTGTTTAGGTCAAAGTCAAAAATACTCAATAGATGTGGCAGGCAGTGCCAGTTCCACAGTGCAGTGTGGAAGCCTTTCTGCAGGAAAGGAAAGTCTAGTTTTTTCCTCATAAGTAAAAAATATGGAAATTTTTTGATAGATCACATCATTTTTATAGATATATTAAAAAATATATAAACATACTTCATATATTAAATACATACAATTGTACTGACAGATGTTTGGCTTTTTGTAGTAGGAAATGTCTGAATTATATGTACACATATCTATAAATATTTATATATGCAATACTTACTGTACTACAGCAGATGTTTGATTTCATCTAGTAGCCTGTGTTATTTTAATTGAGTTATTTTGACAAAGAGGAATGAGAGGAATAGGAAGAAACTTTAAGTCCTGTTTAAATCCCTTCCTTTGACATCTAAAAGAGCTGCTTTTCATCGTGTCAGTAAATTCAGATTAAGATAACTCCTTAAGGCAGATGACTTAAGTGTAGCTGATTAACTGTCTGTCTGGTAGGACGGAGGACTGAAGCCCTTAATTTAGGAATTAAACGCGTGCCTAGGGGGATGAAACTTAGATTCTGCTGAAATATCTAGTTTTGTGTATTGCTTGGTGAAAAAGACTTGCCAGTAGTGTGCTACATATGGCTTTTATTCAACACTATTTTCTAGTCATTATTTTCTCACATAGGCAGTCATGTATCTGAAGTATTGATGTTGCAGCTACAGCTTCATCATACAATACAGTGAAATACATGACTCGCAACAATAAAAATAGTACTGTTTTGTGTGGGAAAAGTTGCATTATTCCCTGCTTTCACAGAAGTTTTCACAGTGTTTTGTTCACTGTTTTTTGCAACTTTTTGATCTATTTTTGACTTTCCAGAGGTCAAGTCAGCTGTTCATTCTCACTGGAAAATGAAGTCTGTGTAGGTGGACCAGAAACTGAAGAATTACTGTTCAGAAATACAGTTTATGTTCATTTAATTCATTAATTGTTCTGCAGAAATAATGAAAAATTCCTTTCCCCTCCATACCAGTCTCTGGAATGCCTAACAGTCACATATTTAAATATATTAACATGTTGTGACAGCAGCAAGACTTGAGTTGCTTCCGTCTTTATGTAGTAGTTCCCTTTTAGTGTGGTCATGCACATGATTGCAGAATTGAACAGTTATTAGGCAGGTTGTTGATTATCTATAAGACTGCTCTGAACAAATGCTTAATAAAGCCATTTCCTGTGCTTCCTACTTCCGGCTTGCTTTGGGGTGCTGTCCTAAAAAATTATGTGCTATGTTACCATATTTCTTACAAATTCAGTATTATATGAACCACAGTCAGCAAAAATAGAAAAGTGAGACTGACCTTGATTGCAGTAGAGCTTGGAGTCTGAACTGTCAGCCAACTTCTCTTCTGTTTTTTTTTTT
>VYZS01023462.1:64269-92103 GCA_013400695.1 Neodrepanis coruscans
TTGATTTCTCCTTTTTTTTTTTTTTTGTAATGAAAGAATTTCACTCACTCTCACACACACTCTCTCTCCCAGCTCAATTGAGTAATGAAGCTGAAACAGGGCATTACATCCCATTACTCAAAACACCACTCACCAGACTGACTGCAGAATTAGCTTAGTGGAATTAGCACAGAGCAGTGGAATAACTTTGGTATTGCACTGTGTTATGCAAGAAAGGATGTCACATTTGTAGTATTCATCTTAAAGCAATGTAAAGAAATATTCCTGATGTTTGGAACATCAGAATATTACAAAATATCATCAAAAGAAGTTGTTGCAGTAGTTTTGTTCATCTACGTAGCCTCATCACATGAATTTTTGAGCTTTGGGTTAGTATACTGTTAGTTCAAAAATGACCCATAGAATCAAACTGTAGATTTGTAGTTACAAGACTATACTAAACAAGGATATCTCATTTAATATCCTTTTGTAGTCGTCATATTCTTTCCTAGAATGTAAGGCCCAAAGGGATTGTTACACTAACCTAGCCTGATATTGATGCTTTAAGGGGTGTACATGTCGCTAGTAAGGTGGATCACAAAATATCAACCAGTGTTTCCCAGCTCTTCATGCTGTGAATGAAGTTTATGTGTATATATATATATATATATGTATGTATGCATATTTTTAGATGTTCATCTAATACTGATTTGCAGATGGTATAGAATTTGAGACCAGGATGATAGTGATCATCCTACTTAAAAAACATTTTCTTGTTCAGTTTGGGCTTTAAAAAAGCCTCCCTTGTTGAAAAAGCATGTCAGCCCTTTTTTTGTGTTCCTGAAGTGCAGTACAAACTCTTATTGATTGTCTACCCAAAGTGTTGGGTTATTTTCCTGGTTAATTTTTGTCCATAATAGTAACTGCCTTTGCCTATCTTTAATATTTACAATTACCAAATGCATTGTAAAAAATTAATTTCCTTTCTTTTTAGAACTTGATAAGTGCTAAATTTTTTTTAAGTTCTTTTTTTGGTCTTTCAGTTTTTTCAGTGCATGTGTCTATTTTTTAAAAAATATTTTACCAACACCAGCATGTGATTATTCTGCATGTAGTGCATATTTCATTTGGGGATGACTGTGGCCTAGCGCCAGCACTAAAATACATTTGAAGTTTTATAAAACAGATCAAATTTTATGGTGATGATATACTTGGCTCTGCAATCCTGTCATGCTTTTTTGGCTTTTTTAAATCCATTGACTTATTTATAAAATTTCCCATATGACTTGGCGCTTGCATTTGCGGCTTTAGCGTAGTCAGAAGTCTACATTTTGACAAAATCCACCTAGTAGCTGTTAAGAAAAATAATGCAGGATAATCTTTTTGTCTGCCTAACATTCAAATAAAAGGTGACATCTTGAAAAGCCTTTCCTCATTTACTGCAATAGTAACAATAATGTGTTCTTCAAAGTAAATTTGCTGTAACTTTGCAAAAACATCTTCAAGTGTTTTTAATTATGTGCATTTTGTATTGTAAAAGGACCTTAGACACGAAGTGAATGTATTCTTTTCTGTCAAAGTAGATGGTGGATAAGTTGTCACCATATGGTGACAATGGAAGTCAGATTCCTTCTTAGGAGTTGTGATGGGTTTTATTTGTGTTTTGGTGTTGGGATAAATAAGTCAAATCACTATCATCAGAAGTAAGCAGGATTGTTTTGAGAATTCTTTTAAAAGAAAATGAAAAGCCAGAAATTTGAGTTCTTTATAGACAAATTTTGCTGTGTCCTGTGCAGGTTTGTTAGAGCTAAATGCAGCACAGCGAGATTGTGTTAGGGTTTGGTAATTAGGCAAAAAATAATGATTTTGATTCTTGTGGAGAGTTTTGATCTTTGTAATACTAGTCTGGACCAAAACTCCTTAAAGTGGATGTACTCCTGTCTTTTGGTGAGGGGTCAGCAAGTGACAGTAGGATTCTTGGATTACCAGGTGAAAGAAAAAGTTATCCAGGAAGGAACAACAGTGATGGAAAGGGACAGAGCTGGGATACACAAGGAATATGCACACACAAAGAAAAATACAGGTGGCGCTCAGTTAAGCAGTCTCTTCTGACTGATCTTAGCAGCATCTGGGGCACGAGATGCATATTGACCTGCAGTTTACATAATCTTTATATTAAAGTTTTATTTACAGTCTATATATTATATATATACAGTGTGTGTAGCCTATATATAGTTTTTATGTAACACATATGTTGTGCAGTGCTTTGCTTTCTTTTGTCTATGGGAAATTGCCAGACTTAAATGGCAGTTTTCATAGGGTTCCCTGTTCAATATTCATGGTGTTTTAAAACGCAATGTTAAGGTATAAATCTCTGTAGTTAAACTCAAACAACCTTCATGTCCTAGGGTGCCACAATATAATAATTGTTCTTTTCTTCTCCTAAGTTGTTTGGTATGCTGAGAGAATGCATGATGGACAGAAATCTAAGCTACTACAGTTACTTGTTTACTTGTTACAGTTGCAACATAGAATAAGCTTCCTAAGGATTATTATAAACTGTATAAAGCAAAAATATACATGAAAAATCAGGTTTTGATACGTTTAGAGTATCTTCAAGTGTGATGTGTAATATTTAGTTATTTACTGAAATAAAATGAGAGAGTATTTTTAAAAAAGAATTGGAATTTGATAAAAGTGTATTTTCAAATAAAAGCAACTTTCAGTTGATGCACATCCACTAAAGGAAGAATAACTATTCTCCTCAGCGTATTGATTTTGTAAGGGTACAACAAGAAGAGTCTTGTGACCTTAGTTCAACCTCAGCCCTTAGGTATCTAATTTCAGCTCCTGTTTTCCCAGAGAAAAATTATGTAATATAGGTTCATTTTGAATGTTGTCTGGGGTGACTTACATTCCAACTTTTTTTGTTCATGCTATACAGTACTTTATTGTTATAATGGAAAGGCTGTGAAGATACTTACTTCCAGTCTGGAATCAACTTCAAGTTACATAGAAAGTGAGCAACAATTTGTTTGTCATCTTTTTGTGTTTGTTTTGCAATAAATTTTCCCTAGTATATAATTGGATACCAAATCCTGGTATTGCTCTTGCTTGCATGCTGCTGCATTTCTGGTGCTGTAGCCAGTTTAAATTTTCTCATACAAGTGACACGTCCTGTGTCTTCTCTCAAAAGAAGCCGCAGGTTCTTCAAATTCTTTTGCAGTCATTTTGGGCTACTCTTTCTCCACTCAAAATATCTCTGGAGTGCAGAAGTCTTGAGTGGACTTAAGATGAACTTTTATCCTCTGCTTATTTTACAGCATATTTTGTGGTCTTGAGACAGTTCCCAGAAGGTGAAGCATGAGAAGTGCTGTAGTGATTTTGAGGAGGCAAGGGCCAGTGCCACATCAGGGGAAGGCTGTGGACACTGCTCATGATAGGAATGAGCTGTGTCGTTTCTTGGAAGAAGGAAAAGAGAAGCAAATCGAATAGGCTTTGGCAATGGTCCCAAACAGGTTGAGGAGGAGAATTAGCCACATTAATGATTAATGATAGCAAAGCTCATTCAGCTTGAAAAGTACTTTCTATAAGTGCTAAGTGCTGGCATTAAAAATGTATGCATTTTCATTTTAATCCATGCTTGGCATCTGCAAATGGAGAGGGAGGGGGCGAGCCAGCAGTGTCATTATAGAAGCACTCATACCTCACTGCAGCTGAAATCACAGTTTGCCAAGACACACAGTCTAAAATTTTGGTCTTGGAGAGCTCAGCCTATGGTGGTTGCTGCTAGTGGTTCTCTTAAACTGCTCCACTACATGCCCAGCAGATCAATAAGTGAAGACTTAGAAACCTTCTACAAGTCAAATATCTACTAAGTGGACAGTTGTCCTCATTAAGTCCTTACTGATAAAGACATAGACTCTAATCTTTCACAAATAGATTTCTTTGAACAATTAAAAATACTAAAAGTATCAGTTAGCTGGTCTCTATTTTTCTCTGTTTTTCTATTTAAAAAAATAGACCTGTTTTCTCTATGGGGAGACAGGGAAAAGGGACTCTAGCAGAAATGATTTGTTGTGCTATCAAGATAGTGGCATGTTGCCACCAGAAAAACTGTGGACCAGAGTAGCAGAGATTGTGTGGGCAGGAAGTGAAGCTTTTGCTGCAATCAAGCTGTGAGGGGTAAAATCTAGAAAAATGTGTTAACTCAGGTCTCTGAAAGGAGCTGAATAAGTAAACCAAGAGGCATAAGAGAAAGAGAAGATGCTCTCAGTTTGGACCTTAAGAGCTACAAGCCACATTCTTGAGGATTAGGCTGGAAGGGTACTCCTTGATGATGGCACGGTTGGAAGTAAAAAACAGTTTTGTGCTCTGACCTGCAGTTAGGCATGCCAGCCTTTGCAAGGTCAATGCAGCCCTTTGCCTTCCCAGGCTGATGGTGAGTCAGCAGCTGCTTACCTTTTCAAATGTTATGTGGAAATGGTAACTAAATCCCTGTTTTGCTGCAGAGTGTGTAATCCTTCTTGCCTCCCACACAGCTATATGCTGAGCTTGTTTCATATCTTCATTTCACTCTGCTGTTGGTATAGCCTCACTATTCACACATCTGCTAACAGCATTAGGGACAACCTTATGTAATTGTCTGTCGTGGTTTTACCACAGATTTAGCGATTTTGGACAAGAGATTCCGAGAGAAGCCACAGACACCCCCAAAATGAAGAGAACACACAAATATCAGAGTTTATTTTCGTGCACACACAAAACCTGACAAATAAAGTGCAACAAACAAACAAATTAAGTTTCCCAGGGCCCGTTTTGGGATGAGGACGCTCTGGAAATAGTGCTGGTCTCTCTCTGGGCCCCCCGGAGAGACGCTGGGGTAATTAGAGGAAGCACGTGGCCGGTCTGAGGACCCCCTTAGCAGCGTGAGCTTCTGCCCGGCTTTGACCGAAGGAGAAACACTCAAGAAAATTAGAAACCGTGGGTGCCCCGCTCCCTCCCCTTCCTGCACGGAGTGGCCCACGAGAAGCACCGCGGCTTTCCAGAAACACCACGCGCACCGAGACGGCACTTCCACTAATGGCGGCTGCCATTTGGCCATCACGTGGCCACCGCCGCCGGGCTGGTGCCGCTGCTGGGCTGTCGCTGCTGCTGGTGCTGCCGTCACGCACTGCCGGTGCAGCCTCAGCATCGGCGCGGGCCGCTGGCACGGCCCCACCGCCGGCCCCGCACTGGCCACGCGGTCAGTCCGCATGCTCAACAAAATGGCGGCATCCAGCCAGAATCACTGCATTCCGGCGCTGCTGCTTTGCGCCGCTCCCGCCGGCCGTGCCGAGCGGCAACGGGCCGAGCCGCGCCGCTGCTTCCGGGTCCGGTACCAGCTCCGCGCAGGGTCCCGCCCGGCACCGTTCCCGCCACCGCCGCTCTGACTCATAGCCTGCGCCGCTTCCGCTGGCTTTTCCGGGGTCGGTTGCGTCACCACACTGGACGCCTCACGATGCCGGCTCGGCAAAACGCCGGGCAGTCCAGAAGCCCTGGGCTCAGCAATCCGCCGGGCTAAGCTTCCCCGTGGTTCGGGCTGCAGGCACAAGCCACCATGCCCAGTTCGGGTCTCCAAACCCTGGGACTCGGCCGGGGCATCCAGGACAGCAGCACGGGCGGCGGCAGTGCAGCCGCACAGCCTGCCCCAGCGCAGCCCCCATTGCTCCATGGGACCGCCTAGCTGTCGCCGCCGCTCTCGCCGGGGCTGAAGAGCGTGGAGGAGCTGGTGGCGGGTGCCGGGCAGCCCCCCCGGTCTGAGCAGGCGGGGGGAAAAGGGTCGTTCCCCCCTCGCCCGGCCACCGGCCCGCACGGCAGCAACAGAAACCGTTTTTACTTTTGGTTTTAACCCTATGACATTGTCTCTGCTTTGTCACTGCCACTTGAATTCACAAGCAGGGTTGAGAACAAGTGGTGACCCATTCACTGGGAAGCAGACCCTCATTTGCTCTTTGTGTAGTGTTGGGATGGTAGAAGTTGTGTAGTATTGGCACAGAAGGGTAACTCTGTTGTTCCCTTAGCTTCCCAGCAGACATCTATGCATTAGCTTTCCTTTATGTGGGAGAGGTGGAGGTGGAAGGATGTTGTTGCTCTCAAAGAACAACAAGGTTTGGTCTTAATTTGCCCTGGGTCAAAAATACCTACTTTTCTTCTCCATTTTGTTGACAGTCATGCTGTGTGCTGCTGTGTTGGAGGCTACATTTTCACTTATGACTTGGGTAAAATTCTATGGTTGCTAGGGGAGAAAAGTTAGTATCACCAGTATTTATTATTCAGTCCCCATGGAAACTGTATTTTTTCAGGGAGTCCTAATTCTCTCATTTGTCTTTCCTATGGAAAAGATATCTCTGTAGCCATGAAGTTCAGGTGGTTATTTTCTAGAAACAGAAGGCAAGGTACACAAATCCCTTTGTGCTCTGGTATGCTTGACAGATTTCTTTCTGGGTGTTACTGCTTGCTTAGATGCGTTGTGGCTTCCAGTCGCAAAGATTTTTGGAGTGTCTAACTTTATTGTGGTGGTGGTATGTTATTTTTGCCCTCCTCTTTACTGCCTGTTCAATTTGTGCTTTCCCTTGTTGCTTTTTAATTTGATATGTATTTTAAATTGGTGGAGTTATTTGATTAACAGTTGGACTTGGTGGTCTTGGAGATCTTTTCCAATGTAAATGATTCTATGATTTGATGGAGAAATGAACTTGGTGTTTTCTGCTTAAAGTTATAACTGTGCCAAAGGTGTGAGGGTGGTCCATGGCTATAAAAGGGATGCAGTAGTATCAGTCTTTTTAAAGTTTGAGTCTTCAGATTTTCAGAGGAAAGCTGTTAAAAAACTGAGTGATTTATTCTTGATGAGATAGCTAACTCAGTCTTTGGCTCTCTTATAGTGCCTAAAACAGTATGTGGAACTTTTGATCAAGGAAGGTCTAGAAACAGCAATCAGCTGCCCTGATGCTGCCTGCCCAAAACGAGGTCACCTGCAAGAAAATGAGGTAGGTTCACATTTACTATAAACAGGATGGTTTCTTTATAGGATGTTTAAATGTGTCTTATTCTTTGTTATGGCTTCCATTGTTGAAAACACATGTTTTTAATAATTCATCAAAGTATTTTGTCTCTGTTTAAAATTACTTAGATTATTGCTGTTCCTAATTGGAAATTTGTCTTTTCCTTCTTTCAACAGATAGAGTGCATGGTTGCATCAGAAATCATGCAAAAGTATAAGAAGCTACAGTTTGAAAGAGGTAACATAGTACATGTAACACTGCCCATTGGAGGCTGTGATAACAGTATCATTTCAGAATGATTCTATAAATCACAATCTGTCTCTACACATGTTCATACAGTAGCATTGTGCATTAATTGTTTGATCATCAGAAAGAAAAAGAAAAAAAACAACAACAAGTAATTGTTGTTTTTCTTGCCTGCGTGATTCTCAGAACTGCAGCACTCTGGGAATAAACCAGGAAAGAAAATTGCTATGTATTATATTGCTATATAACTAAGGGAGGGAGTGACTTCTATTTTGAGCTTTGCTGTTTAAGTTGACTACTGGTACTGTGGGAGCTGGGGAGGTAGACTGACCTCTTTCATTATCTCCTGGGATGGCATCTGGTATAGAATTACTGAGTAATTCTGTTTGTAATGATATAAACATTAGTAAGGTTTATGTTAAGAATATAAGCTGAGTGCATGCCTATGGTGGTGTGGAATGGTGTGATCATAAAGAACATACAGGAAGATTTTGCTGAGGGCAGGAGCCAGTCTAGAAAACACTGAAGTCATGAGTAGGTTTTTCAGTGGGGTTTGAAACATAGTATGACTTACCTGTAAGGAGCCTTCAAGAGAGGGATGAAACTATTTAACAATTTTATGCTATTGTTAATCGTGGTTACATTAGGGCAGAGGCCAACTTGAAATAGAGGTCTACTGGGCAAGGCACTATAAAAACACTTTCTGATGGGTTTTATCTACATAGTATATGCTGTATTTATCTTGAAAAACATACATCTCATTCTCAGAACAAGTTTAGTTCAGTGAATGAGACTGGGCAATTAATACGGACTTGTGAAACTCACTTTAGTTTGGCACCTGTTTGCAAAGCAAGGCAGCTTTATGTCAAAGAGGGTAACATAAATTAAAAGCCTCCTTTTGAAACTTGTGTCTTCAAATGCCCTGCCAGTCAACTTCAGCTGGAGTACATTGTTATGGAAGGCTGGTCTTGTATCCACCTTTGAATTTTGTTCTTTCATGTCCTTTTGCAGAAGTGCTTTTGGATCCATGCCGGACTTGGTGTCCATCCTCTACTTGCCAGGCAGTTTGCCAGCTCCAGGAATCAAGCCCACAGGACCCCCAGCTGGTCCAATGCAAAGCATGCGACATTGAGTTCTGCTCTGCTTGCAAGTCTAATTGGCATCCAGGTCAAGGCTGTCAAGAGAATATGCCAATTTCTTTTCTTCCAGGAGAAACAAGGTAAAGTATTGCAAAAGATAAGTATTTAGGAACTAAACACTCAATTATTGAACAAATCAGATTATGAATAGTAAAGAGGCATTTTCCTGTTGTTTTGTTCTAAAGCTGTTTCCTTTTAGTCATTCCTGTTATTTTAATGCTGTGTTCCATAACTAAGTAGCTCTTGGCAGCCTCGCTCTTTGCCACCAGTCCCAGAAAAGCACAAAGAGCTGCCCAAGCTTTTGGCCTTTTGCCCCAGTGGGAAAATATGACATCCAGGCAGCTCATGAGTTCCCTTGAATGCAGATCTTGTTGCTGGTGCTCTCCTAGACAATGTGAGGGTCGGTAGCATCATGCCAGATGATTATGTTTGGGATGCCTTGTCAATCATCCTAGCTGCTGTACATTTGGCCAATGATCTTAAGTTCTGTTTCAAGCAGTTTCCTGTGGTGGCATACTGCGGCCACTGAATAAGAAAGGCCATTGTGCATGTGTTTCACTTCATGTTTGGGCTTTTTCAAAGACTATATTGCAGTTCAAGGCATTATTAAAGCCCTGCCCAGCCTTGAATTTAATTATGCATAACTTGTCTTCTTTCAAACTTTGTTGTAACAGATGACTGGCTAGGATGCCGTCATGACAAGTTCCTGTCAAATATACTAACTTTTGCTCGTGCTTTTGTGTGTACTTGACAAGAACTGAACTTTGCTAAATGTCATGCCAAGGTAAAAAAGTCACATATTTTTGCTTCATTTCACGCTTCATTTTTTGCTCCACTGAGTAAAAGTTTTTTCATTAAATAACGTTTTTTTATTATTTTGGAGCGTAATGTGCCTGTTGCAAATGGTACATACTGCATTTGGAGTTTCATATACATTTTATGGATACAAGGCATTTTTCTGTAATACAGTTGCTCCTAGTGTAGGTAATTAGTGTGTGCCCTTTTATCCTGCTCTTGGGCAAATCAATCAAGTGTCAGTCCTGTTTTCCATCAAACTGTTGATTCCCCATCAGTCACTGTTGTATCTCCCACTGGCAGTTGCTGCAGAAATTGCCATTTCTTAAGGTACAATTTAGTTGTTAGTAAGCATAAAGCCTGCATATGTTAGAAAGCTATCTAAGGCATATAAATGTTCTTCCAGTGTTTCAGCATTCTTCTGTTGTGTCCACTCTGAGGGGACACCTGTGGTTTTGCACAGTTAGGCAACATAAGAAGAATCAGTGCTGACCCTAACTCGTGACCAGTGAGTGGCTAGTTAGAACTGTGTCAATGGAGATAGGGATCAAATCTGGAAGAATGACATGCCTTCAAGACCTTATGACCCTTTATTTGGAGGGAAATTCCTAGGGAGGATCCTCAAGTTGGGCAGAGACAAGTAATCTCTCCCTGATTCCCAGTCCAAAGGAATATGTTCTGGGTTTATTGTGCAATCAAGGGATTGTCTCCTCTTCTGAGAAACAATGGAGAAAAAGGGAAAATTATGTAAGTATACAAAACATTTAGGTGTGGACTAGCTGCTCATTTGATATATTCCAGGAGACAACTGTTTAATGTCTGTTAGTATCACTATGTAGCAAAAAGAGTTGGTAAAATATGTGGTAAAGAAAATACACAAACTTTTATGTAGACACGAGGCATTAAACACATTTTTCTAGAGATGTGTTTGAAAAATAGTGTATAGACAAAATATCTGAATAATAAAACACAGTTTAGTGTCTGAATCTCTAGTAATTTCTCTTTTTTTTTTTTAAGCGAAAAAGCAGGCTTGCATTTGTAGCACAGTTCTTAGATGGTCTTCTCTAAACTGACATGGCCACACATCTTACTAATTTTTCACTCTCTCACACAGTTCAGTTTTCAAAATGGAAGATGATGATGCTCCAATCAAACGCTGTCCAAAGTGTAAAGTTTACATTGAACGAGATGAAGGCTGTGCCCAAATGATGTGTAAGAATTGCAAACATGCCTTTTGCTGGTACTGTCTGGAATCTCTTGATGTGAGTACATGGCATGCACTCTGGGTCTGAGAAGCTTAGAAGTTCATTGCTTTGCTATCCAGCTGTCTCTTTAATCAATTAAATAAATAGCTCACTAGCTTCTGGCCACCACCCACCAGAGCTGATGCTGGGAATTTGATAGTATTTGCATAACGTTATACTCATCTTACCTGTGTGATCTTAGCATTTGGTCTATGTGAGTCAATGAATAATTATTAAAAAGCAAAATTTTGTCAGAATAATCTGTTTACAATCTTTACATGGCAACTAACATAAGGGAGGAAAGTTTTTCTTTTTTCAGTACTGAGTTTTCAGTGTTGCCCTTCATGAAGAAGTTACAGGATGAGTTTAGCAATGCTCTTAGTATGAGGAAGTTTAACAGACAAAGTAAATTTGGTGTGTTACTAGCAGTCATGTTTGTTTACTATTCATTGTATTCTGTGGGACAAGCAACAGATCTGACATAGGAAAAAGAATACAATGGTCTCCCAACACCAGGGATTTATCAGTCTATAAGCTGCTGCTGTCATATGTTTATATTTTTTTGTTATCTTACCCAAGGATCAGAGTATCTACAACATCTGTTTCCATGTCACCAGTTTTACTTAATAACATCGTTAACAATAGCAAAGGAAGTTAGGTTCCTGAAATCCATGCTGACTATTCTAATCCTGTGGTTGTCCCATTTGAATAGTTTACTAACAGTCCTGAAGTCATAGGCTTCTCACATACTCAGATAAAAAGCAGCATTCCCTTGGTGCTAGACCTGCTCTCTTAGCTGATTTGTGTGAGGACGGCAGGACTGATAGCGACATAACATCTCAAAAATCTGTATTGTCCTTCTTCAATTCTTTTAACTAGCAGAAGGAACCAACTTTGGGAGGTCTGCAGTACAAGTATTCATTTTCCTTTGCTCTTTATGTATGTATGTAAAATATATGCAATATTTGCAGCTTATCTTCTTGGATCCTCTTGCTAAACTCCATGCTAGTATTTAAATATGTAGCTTGAGAGCCTCTGGGAGAAGAATTGAATATATCTGTAATTCTTGCTAAACAAACCTACTTGTGAAGACTCCAAAGTGCTTTTTTACCAGTTAGGTAAGGTTGGACCTGGCCAAATTCACTTGCTTTTATCTTTCTGTACTTTTCCTTGTTTTAAATTCTCAGGATATAGTATTTTGTGACTTGAAGAATTTCTGTTTATTGCCTACCTTCTCATTTAATATTTTGTAGGATGATTTTCTGCTTATACATTATGACAAAGGACCTTGTCGAAACAAGCTGGGTCACTCCAGGGCTTCTGTTATCTGGCACAGGACACAGGTAAAGCTCAGATCTTTAAAATCTCTGTACAAGTCTACTACTGTCATAGTGCCTTTACTCATAGTTTGCTTTACTCATTTTAACACCTTAGTGTAAAATTGTGTCAAATGGTAACTGATTTTCATAGCAGATTGAAAGAGGAAAGTAGCTTGGAGAGTAACAATTAGCTGTCCTAGAGAGGACACTTCTTTATAAAAAGCCATTGAGAACTAGATAGGGTATGTTTACAGAGCCAGGTTAGTGCCAGTCCAGATACATTCTCACTGAACCTGTAGAGCAAACGGGGTTGCCACCATCCATATTATTAACAAGGAAGCTCTTTTAGCAAGGCATCTTTAGCTCTGGATTCAGAACTGGTTAGGAAATAGCCTTCTTATTAGTCAGTATCTTGCTATGGACTCCAGTTGATTTTCATGTAGGTTGCATAGAAGGTAACCCTGAAAGCTTATCAGTAGTTTCAAATACATATTCAAATTGACAATTGCAAGGAGTCTGAGAATATCTCTTTTAGATTCAGTGTTACTGGACCCACCAGGAGTGCTGGTAATGAAAGAGCTCTCTGCACCACTTTGTTGCATGCAGTATAAATGCTAATGTGTGACTTGGTCCAATCTACTGCCTTTACAGTCACTTCAGAGATAAGAGGACATTTGAGTATCTCAGTCATCTCTTCCTAAATTAACTGTGTGCTTATAAAAGCTACCTTAGCTTGAGATGAAGTACTTTACTTGAAGAACAGATTTTTTTCCGTTTGAGCATAAACCCCAAGTCTATAGAATAATCATCAAGTCTGAACAAGCAGCTAAACTGAAATGAAAGAAGAATCTTGCCTCTCTTTTCCTACATACACCACTAGGTGCCTGAATTTTGGGTTTTGCTTGGTTTAGCTGGTGTTATTTTAGCAAATGTGTGGGTACCTTAAGCTTGCTTGATACACCTATAATATGAGGCTGTTAATCTGATAAAATCTTTTCTAAGCCACCTCAGTTTGTGCATATATGTTCAATACACGGTGTGTTTGATCTGGTCATTGTTAAGAATTGTTAAGATAATTCTCTGCCACTCAGGATATAATTCTGCTAAATCCACTGAAGCCAAATCAACACTGTAATTGTTTCCTTATGTTAAGTTTCTTTGAGTTAAGTTGTTAAGTTTCTTCTTAATTTATCCAAAGCAAACTGAGGTAAGCCTTTGATTTGTTGTTTGTGAGTTTAAAAAAATACTGGTTTTGGCCAAAGGAAATGGCTTAATGCTGAGTAGGGCAGCAATTTCTTCAGAAGGTTAAAAAAAAAAGTCAAAAATAAATAATACTCAGCAGAAAGTTTTATTTAAAAATAAACAAAAACACACACAAACCCAAAGGAACACAGCAAACAAAATGAAACTTGATGGTTTTTTGATGGTATATTGAGGCTGAAAAGAAGGTGTAAATAGATATTTGATATTAATTACCAGTATCAATCTGGTTCACTGAATTGCTGACTTCTAGCTTGGCTTTGCCTAGGCTGCAAAGAGCTAGACAAGGGCATGCTGTCTTCAAAGAGCATGGCAATAGTTGCATGCTATAACAGTCCATGTTTTTTAAAGATGAGAATTTAGCTTTTCTGTGGGAAATAAATGCAAATGTTAGTAAATGGAGGTTGCATCAGATTGTCAGCACCACCAAAAAAAAAAGAGTGAGTTATGAAATGTGCCCACTTCTGAAGCTTAAAAAGAAATTGCTCTTGGGAAGAAATCAAGTTGTTAGTGCAAGGCAGTCTGAGCTGCTAATCCCTGGACAGCCAGAATCCGGGAGTGGCAGAGCCAGGGCTGGTGAATACTGTCCCACAGCGCCATCTCCCGTACCGTCCTGAACCTCCCACCCCGCCGGAATTCCCGGGGTGATGCAATGGCAAAACGATGTGCAAGGAAATCGGAACGCGAAATTGTCCGTAGCCAGCAAAAGCACTAGTTGATCGTTCCATCTATACCATGGCTAATTAAATATTTGCCAGCTAAGTAAAGTGGCATACCAAGCCCTTTACTAGAAGAATTCTTGAGTGTTGCACTCTAATTTCATTTTACACTCTGTTATGAGGTTTTACTAGTGTATTAGCATTCCACTCCTGCCTTCATTATTCAAAGTTATTCACAGACACTCTCATGGGAATAAATCTAAATTATTTTCTCAAATAATTTGCAGGCATATTGTCACAGCATCGCTCTTACAGCTGCCTATAGCAAATGGGTAACTTTTTCAGGCAGTGAATCTCAGCTTGAATGTTTTTTAAATAATTTTCCAAATTTAAGTGTTGTAGAAGTTATTAGTTTGGCACACTGGCAGGAGGGGCAAGTCTGTGGTCCTCTTCCTGTGCTGGGAAGGAGACAATCAACAGATGTCAATGAAAAAACGCTTTTAGAAAGAGTTAGGTCTTGTGCCCTGAAGCAGGGCAACAAATATGCAAAAAGCCATTGTATATGCCACATCCATAGTGTGTGTTATCTGTGACTAAAATTCCTAAGATTATTATGTACAAGCTGGTGGGAAGTTGTGGGAGTCTTCCCAAATTCTCTGTGAACACCACTAACACTGAATGACTCTTTTTGAAGCTTTCTCCAGCAAAAAAGGGAGCACCTAAAAATGGAAGTCTTTAACTTTCTTTTAGTCTTGATCCTGATACTTAGTATTTAGGTTTGATTAAGAAAAAATTAGTCATTGGCTTCATTAATTGTTTGAGATATAGGAAAACTCAAAAAGGCAAATAGCCATCTGCGTTGTTTTGTGTGATAGAACTTTGTGTGGCATGGTTCTGACTTGAGCCATGGAACATGAATGTTAGCGCTCCCCATTTGCTCGCATTTACTGATCGCAGGACCTGACTGTAATGTACACCTGGGGGAGTCCTGGCTCTGGTAAGGTCAAAGGCATTTGCTGAGATCTTTTTGGCACTGATGATTCTCTCAGTGGACACAGAATCTAGTCAGTGCTATCTCTGATGCAATGCTGTCCCTTTCTCTTGCAGGTGGTAGGAATTTTTGCAGGATTTGGTCTTCTACTTTTGGTGGCCTCCCCTTTCCTTCTACTTGCTACACCATTTGTTTTGTGCTGCAAGTGTAAGTGTAATAAAGGAGACGATGACCCTCTACCTACCTAGACTGGGAAATTATTGGACTCATCACAACATGTGTTTTGATTTTATTGTTGCTGTTATATTTCCCTTGCACTTATATTGCTGTAGCCTTACTTGCCCCATTCTGCATTTCATTGACACACAGTCTTGGTTCCAGGAACTGTTGTTACTACTGTTGTATAGATCACTAGATAAGGGACAAGGAGTGTAATATAAGGCAAGTTTGGTGCTAAAGGGAGACCACGAATCTGGGTAGCTATCTGAAATGCAGAAGCGATACTGCTAAAAATAATGCAAAAAGTTGGTGCTGCGTTGCTGGTGGACTGGGAACTGTACTGAATGACATCAGCAAAACAAGCTAAAAAAATCATACAAATACAAACTTCTGCATATCTGTTCGCTTCCAAATTTGGTGTTTTATTCCTGTATATATTTAAGTTGCCTATCATTTAAATCAGAGAGTCGTCAACTTAGTGTGACTTTGTTTATTATACATCTGTTTTTATTAAAGCCATCATAATGTCCTTTTTAAGTACCTGTTTTTTTCAAGTATAACAAAATTAGTAAGGTGCACATAGGCCATCCTATGCCTTTCTTGAAGCTTTGGGGAGAATTAGAGGGGTGATGTTGGTCTTGCTGCCTTCCACAGATTTGAGAAAGTCTTAGAAGAAACTTGTTTGATTAAAAGCTACATTTTAAAATTAAGTGATGAAGCTGTAAGGTTGAGTGGTGACACAAACCTGCTATCTAATTAAGATTCTTTTAAAAGTGTATTGATGGTATTGGTTACTGCTGGACCACTAGTGTTTTTCTAATTGCTATTTTTGCTGTTGTTTACGGTTCTGCTACACTTATAGGGCTATGTAACTTCTAATCCAGGTATTTAATCTTTTTATAGATACATAGATATATATCTAATCCTGTTTAAACCAAATGTGTAAATATCTGTGCTACTGAAATATTTTGGAAGTTAAAGATAACTTGCTTCTGTCTTTAGGGAAATTATTAAAAAATACAAGACTAACTTTACTAGTTAGCGAACTCTTGGGTTATCAATGAGTCTTTCCTTTTCAATATGAAAATACATTATGGTTACCCCTGTAGTTAGTAAAAAAATGCCTGGGATATACATTGAAGTTGTACTTTACATTTAAACTAGTTAGCCCATTTTCAGAGTTAATTGTATATGAGATGTGGTTATTGTGTTAATAACAATACAGTGACAGAATTAAGTTTTTATTTGAAAAATAATCACTTGATAGTTTTGCAGTATTCAGTGCTGTGTTTTCAGGGTAGCAAAGTGTGGTAGTCAACATACTACACCATTGTGGTTTCTCTTTAGAAATATTTTGTTGAAAACTTTTGCTTTGATTTTAAAGCCGTTCTTGGTATAAAATATGAAGCACCTGAAACAATGTGTATGTCTGTAGTACTGAAGGAAAACATTCTTTTGAGTGGCTTGTGGGCTGAAAATGTGCATTTTTGTCATCATCATTTATTTCTGTGTGTCAGCAACGTACTGAGATGGATAGATATCTTGAAGCCAGGATACCTTTACACTGAAAATGTCTTAAGACCCTTAAATGTAACTACTTCTATCTGCTGTCACAGACTGGGAATATGTTTTCATAGCTCAAGCATAAAAAATTATTTTTTGTCTTTTGTTTTACGCTGTCTGTCTGTTTAAATAAAAATCTTGTAGGGCACAGTTTTGAAAAAGGGCATTGTCTTTTTATAGAACTTTTCTCCTTCCCCATGTTCCAAGTTTAATGCTGTCTGAATTTGAACTGTGTCTAACCACAGATTTTAGCTCTAGGAGCTGGAGGTTATCTGCAATTCACTTATTTGACTTGATTTTAATGAGTTGAACCATTATAATGTGAAGAAAAAGGGAAGCTGGTTTCTAGCGTATTTTTAGTATTTTAGATATCTTTGTTATTTAAAACTGCTTAGTTGTATGAAAGTATCTGTATGGAAGTCTAGGTAGTGCATTTGATCACTGTTTGTCAGCCCCCAGGGGTATCTAAAGCACTGCTGTGTTCAGCAGTTTATCTCCCTCTGACTCTGCCATCAGCTCAGTCCATTTCCCAGAACTATACCAAGCCAAGCACCTGGGTTATCTTGAGTCATAGTTTCTGTGTGCAGAAGTAATGGAAACTCTTCTGCAAAGGACAGCTTCCTGCAGGTAAGCTTGAGCTATGGCCTTTCCTCATTGGCTTTGTAATTCTGTTTAACTGGAGAAAAGAAAACACCTGGACAACAGGGTTCATGGGTTCTTAATTTCTAATTGAGGGCACTAAGGGATTTTGCTGTGTTGTGGCTATGTCTCTGATTACTAGTTCTCCTCCTGGGATTATAGTAAACAGCAGGGGTTCAGTGGCCTGTGAACTGTATTTGAGTGTCTTGGCATGATGAGGTTTATTTTCTCTGTGCCTTTCTTAGCCTTTATGTGGCAATACAGCAAAACTTAAGTTTTCCACAGTATTGTGTGAACAGTTAATAATCAATGTCAAAATTGATGCATTTCCAGATTTAAAAGAAAAAATTAAGAAGTAGAAGTCCTTTGCAAATACAGACATTTTAGAATGGTAATTTATAAATGATGCTCATAGATAACATTATATATAATCAGAAAACTATGTCAATATATCTCTGATCTCAACATACTTGAATTGCTACTGGAGATTATGTCACAGCTCTTGTTTCACATCCTGGCTGTTTGAATAGACCATATGTGTACATATATTTACCAAATACCTAGTCTTCAGGTTTGTGAAATGTCATTCCGTCTGTGTTCTCGGGGATTTTTTTGCTTGTTTTATTATTATTATTATTTTAATGCTGATTTGATTCCAAAGTAGCAAGTTTTGGTGGTGATGTATTAGTTCAGTTTTTATGTTACAGCTTATATTAGTACTGTGACATTTAATATCCTGAAATTGAATTGTAAATACATTATTTTAAACTCTGACATTTAAACCCCCTGCCATGGAAAAGTGAATGTTTGATTTTGCTGCTTCTCAAATTAAATTCTGTTACAACAGCTGTGGCTTTTTAGATTTTCACCAGAAGAATAAGTATGACAGCATGATTTCTGTTGCATTTTTATTGTTATGGTATATTTAGAGGGTTTGCATTCACACAGAATCACAGGATACTCTGAGTTGGAAGGGACCCACAAGGAACATCGAGTCCAACTCAAGTGATTGGCCCATTCTTAAACACTGTTTTTGATGGAGTTTGTAACAGTACTTCATTTCAATGTTCTGCAGGGTGGAGTGTTGAGACCCAGCTCCAGAGGCTTTGGATTTCCCCAAGCTTGCCATTCATTGATTGGGCTAAATTCAGTCCTGAGGTAGTTTAGGAGGACAGCCCACACCAACATCAATGGTGGTAGCTTTTGGTTTTTCCTGAGACATTGGACGAGTCACCTCCTTTTATCTGAATTTAACAATCTTTTAAATGGGTGGACCAATGTTTACCTACCTCACAGGTGGGCTGTGAGGGCAAAGTCACTGATTTTGAGGCTGTTCAAGAATTTGTGATGAACAATTATACATAAAAGCTTAGTATAGTTTTATATTAATATTTCAGTTTTATTCATGTTGATAGTCATCCTGAAGCCTCCTACTACCGACTTTAGCATGTCAAGAATTTGGGATACTTTCCCCCATGTACCAAATAACATGATCTTTTCTCAAATACTCTGGTTTATGAATTAGGCAAAATCACAAATAACAGCTAACTGGATCAACTCTCGTCTTACAGCGCATCTCCTGACATTTAGCAAAACAATCAAAATTAGTGAAAAGTTCTCATTATGGAGTTGACAGGATAAAATACTCATAGGTCAAAAAATATGAAGTGCTTTTTTTTTAAATTGTTATGGGCAGGAAGATAAAAACTCCATGCATTTCATCTGTAGGTCTTTTACTGTATAGGAATAAATATATTTAATGCGGGCCATTATCCCAGTGAGATGCAGCATGCATAAAGCTTTGTGCAGGATGCTTTTTTAAAACCAAAGTTTGTACATTTCACATACATAATCTAAAAGCCTGAGGAAAATAAGTACAATACAGTTGTCGATGACAGTGATATTAAGGATGTAAAAAAAGCCTGTATCAGCGCTTAATTGCTAATGCACTTATACTAAACAAGGCATGCTGTTTGTGTTTAGAGCCCTGTGGTGTTCATTATTGCTTTGATTTGTGTATCTCTTATAAGAATTCCAGGAACATTAGGTACAGGTACACGGTACATAACTGTACCTTTCATGATCATTTTATCATGGTGTATTTTAAACTTGTATAGGGATAAGCATGAAGGAGTCATGCATATATATAAATAATGTATTTGACCAGTGTAAAAATAGTTCTGTTGATGTATTTGAAATGTAAGTACATTTTGTGCCACTAACACTGTGATGTATAAAAGAGCTGTTGAATGCCTTTTAATGTGGTGTTTTGTACTTTGAATCATACCGAAGAATTTAATTTGTAATTTCAATAGATATTTTAAATGAGTGTGTCTCCTGTGATTCTTCATAGTGATTTTTCAGTTCTGTATGCACACTAAAGAAAAGTACTTTTGTTATGGTAGGATTCCCTGTGCAGTTCTGCCTCTCAGTCCTTCAGAGCAAATACAGCCTGCAGCCTAGAGCCCTCCTGCCACACTTCTGGGCATCATTGTGGTTTATGACTCGGTGTCTCCCAGCTTAGCTGAAAGAGAGAATCTAAGTATTTCTAGAGCTCATTTGACCCACAGCTGGGTCCTTGGTCCAGCTCTTGTTGTAGTCCACTGATGGATGTTCTAACCAGGTGAGCATGCTACCCCAAGGATCATTCTGAGGTGCGTGTTTATTCTTTCACCACAGGTTTAGATCTGATAGGGGTGGCTGTGAGCAGCTTGTATTCCCCTCCATTTGGTGGTGTGGAAATGAGACTATTAAAGGCAAAGCCCAGAGAGCATACTTAACTCTCTCTGAGCATGGTAATGGGCTCCCATGTTCTTGACTCAGGCACTTTGTATTTTGCCTAAACTGCAGTTGAGATTGTAGACCCATAGTTTCTTTTTCACTTGTTAGGATACAGTTTGTCTATACACATAAAAAAAGCATAGACACAATTTCTTCAAGAAAATAGTGTATGTAAATAATATGCATCTATGTGCTTTATACTTGACAATTTTAGAAAAATCAAGGCCACATAATAGCTGCTCCATGCTCATTCCTTCTTTCATTTTCATGCAGCATAATGATTTTTCTCCATAAGGGTAAGATCAAGTTAGATATTTTGTTCAGTTAAATGGGCAGAAAATAGTCCATAAAAGCCACAGGGGTTTTTGGCCAATTCTAGAAGCAGGTATTAGTAACAAAGCAATCTTTCTGGCTGCTTCAGCTACTCCCACAGTCTGTTGCTTCCAGCTGGGATATGTTTTGCATTATAGTTTTCTCTTAGAGAGTAGGATTATTTCCCAATCACATGCAGGAATCATAGTTTAGTAAGATTTAGCTCCTGGGCATTTCCTCAGTCTCTCTGCTAGAGAGACTGTTCATCTACCCTTGCTGTAGCAGGATTTTCTAACCCATTCCTTCAGCTGTGTGACTGGGTTTCTGCACAACTGTCTGTCAGAGAATCAAGCACTGCAGGAATTCTTAAGTGAAGTAACAGTCAACTGTCTAAAATTAGAATATTTAAGTTGAATTCCTAAATGGCAAACTTCTAGCTACTACTACTAGCTTCTAGTTACTACTGCTATGTTTTAGTAAATAGTGTTCAGGATCGTTCAGTTGCCAGAGGTGATCCACATCCATAGTAATAAGTTCTACTAGGAGAGGCCCCAACCCCAGAATATCTCCTGAAGTGTACCTGGGCATTGGATTGGAGAGTTCAGGTCAAAATCATGTCAGTAACTGTCCTCCAGGAATTGAAAGATTGAGACAATAGACAATTGCATCCATCTCTGATGTGAATTGGATGCTGAAAACCCATTAAAACAAATTAACCTTTCCATTGTTTTTAAGTGAGTTTGGATTTTCATTTTAGGTGAGCAAAGAGCTCATCTTGTTGTGCAAGAGAGCAGTTGTGACAGAACTGTTTTTCTGACAGGGTTTTCTCTGCTGGTGAGTTGCTTGAATTGTCATGATCTGTTTTGTGTAACAGAATATGAGATTGATTTTGCTGTGGACTGTAAGAGGAAACAAAGTTATATATCATTAAAGGATATGCAGGTTCTGTAGGCCTGACTTGCGCATAATGGTCTAAGTTAAAGATGTGGGCTCAGCCATTCCTGAGATCTGACTTCTGTGTGTTAAGAACAATTAACAACAATTAACAAACAGTTTTTCCTGTTTGCTCCATCAAGATGATGTTTTGGTGGGTGGCAGAAATGGTTTTGCTGCCTCTGAATCCTGAGGTCTTACTGTAGTTGGAGAATGCCACTGTCATTTTGTGGGTTAGCCACAGGAGAAATGCATGAGCTTGTGCAAAGTTGCATTTAAAATTGCCTCAGCAGATGATCAGATGTTTCTTTGTTTTCATGCCTTAGTAATTATTAGTGGACTCATTTTGTTGAAGTCTCATGTAACGAGGGGTACAGGTCAAGTGAGAGATAAGAGAGTTGGAATGGGGATAAACTTTTCTCACTGCCTTAGCAAAGCCCCCTGGAAGGTGTTCCAGGCAGCTGTGTAAGCGGTGCTGCCGCGAGCCAGCAGGGAGCAGCCGCTGATCGCCATGGCTCAGTGTGGGTAGGCCTCCTGGAGAAATCCCTGGGAACCAGATTTTTACCTTGAGCTTGTAAAGTCTGTGTTTCAAAGCCTCCACAGAGCTAATTGTAAAGATATAGCTAAAAATAACACTGCTATGATGGGCCTGCCCACTCTGCTGGGGCTGTTTTAGTCTCTGATATTAACATACGTTATTGCTCCTGTTCTCTGAGAGTGTATAAACCTTTTCTGAAAAGAAAAAAGCCCAAGTGTTTGAACTTTCAAAAGCTAATATACTCATAGAGGTGTTCCAGTCTACAAATGTAAAATGAGAGGTGCAAACCAGAGGTCTCTTTCAAAATATCACATTCAAAGAGCACTGAGTAATCACACTGGGAGAAGCGGGAACACCAAAAATCACCTACAAATGGTATTGGCTAATAACATTGCATCCTCTCTATATTTTATAATATAGATGATAATATACGGATGTTGTAGCTGTGCCAAATTATTCTTTTCTCCCTTTCTCCCTATGCTTGTCGTTTTATGTGTGTTTCTTAATACAGATGTTCAGCAGAAACAATGCAGCTGTCCAAACAATAACCATCCATTCAGCAGTCAACATGTTTGGCACGGGAGACAAGCTGCAAGGGTTTGTTGCTGTGAGTCCTTCTGCCTTTACCTCCCTCTATTTATATGTATTCCAAAGTTCATGTGTCTTCCTTCCTCTGCCCAGCCCCCAAGTACATCTGACTAAAGCAAAGTGAAAAGTTAGCTTCTTGTATTTTCTGTGGCCTGGAGGTATGTTGCAGAATCCTGCCAATACTAACACAAACTCTAACTTTAAAAAAAAAAAAAAGTGCAGTCGTGGCTGCCACAATCTCACTGACAAACTTCCAGGGACTCCCAGGAAACTTCTAGTTCATGCCAATTACAGCATGTTAGGAACATGTTTGGAGCATGTTTTTGAGCTAGGTCCATTTTTCCTTTTCAGAACCTTGAAATTTTCTTACACAAAATGGTGCAATTAAAAGATTGGAATAGCACAGTGTATCTTACCAGGCTGCTAACTCTTTACTTCCACCATATCCACACAATTTTTTCCAAGAGATTTTCACAGCCTTTAGCATCAGTCAGATGATACTGAGAATCATCACAGTGCCAGATGCCTCCAGCCTTTCAGTGTTCCTTGCAGCTTTTCCTGGCTTCTCAGTAGCAGAGTAGTGTTTCTAAGTGCAGAGTATTGAAGAATGCCCCTTAGAAGATGCAGATCTAGAGGGCTCAATCTCACTGCTTCCCACAACTGGAAGCAGAAAGAGAAATCCAGAGCAGCAGAAGGGAGAGGCACTGAGAAAAAGAGCACCTTTATCATCTCTACCTACTCTGTGACTGAAATGAATGCTGGTGCTCACTGCCATCATTCTCACCAGCAAATGTTATCCTTTCCCTTGTGATCTCAGGATGTGCTGCATTGCAGGTTCTACAGTCAATTACTGGCATTTCCTTATAACTAAGACTTGGTAAGGAAGGCAGAGGGGAGTTGTGACTGGGTTAAAATGTGAGTGCCTTATGTGAGAGCTGCCCCTCTGACTCAGCTTCTCCCTTGCCCTAAAGCTGAGACAATTAACCTAGATATTTTTCTCTGCTGTTTGTCTGGGGAAATAAACTGAATGTGAAAAACTGCAGTACCTGCAAGCAGCATTTCATTCTAGAAATATCCCAGGGTTCCTTTGGAACCTTAAGAGTTCTGTAGAGTGCAGCCATCTCCCTTTGATTGCTTTTACCGTTAAGCCTGAGAAAACACCTTCTGAGCCACAGGGTCTGGCCATAAGCTGTGGGGGAAAGCTGTGGCTGTGAGGAAAAGGAAACAAATGCCTGAGGTTCCAGCAACATCTGCTTTGTATCACAGGATACCTTAGTGACCCTTCAGGACACTCAGTACTTAAGGTCTTTAAAGTTTTTGGTTGCATCCTCAAATGTGCAGCCTGTCAGCATAGGTCAATAAGGTTATAACATTGCTCTCAGCTGGATAGACTACGACTTTCTTTACTCCAACTCAAATATGAAGCTTGCAGAGGAGCTCTAGATGCTACCCAGTGCCAGCAAAGCAGCTGAGAGCTGCCTGCCTGCCCTGTTCCTGCAGCTTGCTCAGGAACCATGGGGCGCTCAGTAGCAATGGTCATAATTGTTTCTGCTCAGAGATGACCATCTCGAAACAGGTGTGAGCAGCAGCCCCCAGAAACGACTGTGGTGTTTCTGAAAGTGACAGTTACTGGTCTCAATCAGGAGAGTTGGGTGGGACTTGCTAATAAAACAACTAACGATGCCTCACTGGAAGGGTTTCATAGAGCTTTATGTTTCCGAGTGTTCAACAACCACATGTGAAACACTACAAAAAAGGCTCCTGGGTACAAGGAGCATTCAACATGTTGGTGGGGAGAAGAAAACATTTTCTGTTTACGAGAAAGTATCACAATCTCTTTGAAAGCTATAAAAGCAGAAGATGAGGTTCAGAAAAAATTTAATTCCTCTCTAGGTGTCCTGTATGTCCTTTATGTAGGATCGGTTTTTCCACTCTGAAAAACTCATTCTCTCCTAGTTTCTCTTAAGAGGTACTGAAGGCTCAACACATGGTTTCTGTGATGGGTGTGTGGTTTATGTGCTGTGCTCTGGCTAATTCCTGTCCGTGAAGCGGCTCAGAGGGGATGGCCCCAGAGGAATATTAGATGAGGGTAGTCCACAAAAATTAGAAAAGGTGATAATCACTTGATTTGTCAGGAGTAGAATCAGGCAATTTAAGCAAACATCTCCAATTCTTTATTATTTCCTTCAAAAAGAAAAATTTAAAAAGACATCTGGCGTGTACCCCTCTCCCACTCCAAAGAGAAGAAATCCTTTCTGGTGTTACTGCTGGCTTTTGTTTCACTGAAATGGAATTTTCTTGCTATTTTAAACATAAGAAACAAAACCAGAAATTCCAAAAAGCTCTTGAGTGCTGCACAATGCCTGGCTTATTTCTTTTCATGCATGGTGTCATGGCAACAGGAGGAATTCAAAATTAATTATAATCCAGGCAAGATGGCCTCTACTTATGTTGAGTTTAGTCTGGCCTCCTGATTTTATTTTTGACAAAGAAATATCAAAGGTGCTCCTTGCTACCAAGGATTTTTCTTTCCCTGGTAAAGAAGTCTTTTGGTAACTAATTTGACCATGTAGCAAACTGCCAATGAAGATGATGACTTTGAATTAATACCAATATAGAGACAAAAGCAGATACAAAGGAAAAAGCAGAAAAAGGTACTGAGTGATGAAGAAAAACAGATCTTGTTAAATTTATTAAATCCTATGTGTAAAATGAAGGTTAAAGCTTCTTTTTAATGGTAAAAGCTCAACAAACATTGCTGTTAACAATTTCCCTAAAAAGATCTGATTTATGACTTAGTAATCAAATATGAGAATGTGCTTCCACTGAGAAATGTTCAGTACCTTCCTTGATATGATGATGTCTTAACCTTAAAGACACCTTGGTAGTACACAAAGGGAGCTCAGTGGAAATTCAATTAGGCTTTCAAGCCTAACAGATGTTTCACTTGCTCATTCAAATACAAAGTCTCAGATTCTTCATTTTTCTCTTCTGCATTGCTAAGGAGTAATATATTGTATGTATTTTCATAGAGCGAGGACAAAATTCAAGTTTTTAACCATTAGGTAGCATTCTTATTCCTGGAAAAATCTGCAAATCTGTACTAGCAAGTCAGTTTTGCAGTTCTACCTGCAGACGTTTTGTGCATCCAATGAAGAGACCACAGTGCAGACAGAGATATTCCTGCAGCCTGTTCTGTGTAACGTAGAAATAACTACCAGGTAATGTGTGAGTGATGCATTTGTGAGGCAGCTTCTGGAAGATCATGAGAGGTGAAGTGTTGCCTGCAGGGGCAAGATAAGAAGTGAGACAAACGCGCAGTTTGCAGAGGTGAAGGGAGAGTACAGCTTTACTGGCCAACGTCTGATGATCCAGAGAGAAAAATCAAAACAATCTCTTAATTTTTATAATCTTTCTAGTGCCCACCTATCGTACTACCCAACTAAAGTATATCTTACTGCTATGTCCTTTAAGCATCCAACAGAATTATCCCTTATTACTTATCCCTTCCCAGACCTGCCTCTTTGGTAGGCCTGAGAGGGCTAATCTCATGTTCTACCCCACTTATCTATACAGAAGAATGCAAACATGTAAAACACAGGCTGTTCTTGACCCTTAATATTTCAAGTTATCCAGCTACCTAACTAAAGTGAATTCTCCAAAATATTAAGTTTACCCTTTAAGGCATCAGAATCATTAATCATAAAGAAAAAGGAAGTTTGGATTCTTTATGTGCACATGTTGGTTTTTGAACAATAAGCATCCAGGCCTGCAAGTTTTCATTCATTATGAAAATCCAAAACAAACAAACCAAAACTATGCTACAGGAGAAGCTCCAAAAGTAGGATTTATGAATAAATAATAAATACAAGATGATGCATTGTATTCTTTGTTTTGTACAAGACATTTTGCTTGCAGCTTATTTCCTTTATGCCAACTTGGTCCTGAATTCCATGTTTCATGTATCAGGTAGCCACAAACAACCTATCATTGGCTAAACAGGATGTTCTCTTTTAAATAGGAGAAGAAACACTTTTTTTATTGGAATAGAAAGCTATAACTATCTGGGGAAAAAACTCCCACAACCTCTATTCAGTTATTACTGTGCATTTAGTTCTTAGGACTAAGTGAAGAATTAACGAGATGTTTAACTAAGCTGCTTCCCCCTAGCAATTAGGCACTAGGCAGTCCTGAAGCTTGTGAATATCAATGTTGTTCAATCCTTTGTGTGCAGTGAGAGCTACTTGGAAGGCACTTTGACCTTAAGTCTCTCCATGCTTATTTACCTCTCTGGTCTCAACACAATTTCTAAGAGTTATTGCACAATATGTGCTAATGACAGTGGAAGTTCCAGAAGCTAATGCCCTCCCAGACTTTAGCATCAGGAATACGTGGTATTGCCTAAATAACCTCTGAATATTGTGACTAATTTCTGCGTCAGAGCAACAGCTACTCGTTGCAACAACTGAGGAAGAACACGTGAGAAAGTAGCAACCAGCACTGAACAACATGTTTATACATCCTCCATTCAGAGTGTTGGTGTATTTGTCCACTTACCAGATGTACAAGAGAAGTACAGGCACCTTTCCTTATTCCTCTTGTCTCCATATATGGAGTATCAAAGAGATGAATTCTGCTAGCCATATTTTTTGAAGATGAAAAGTTACTGAGTTGAACAGAAATATTTGGGGTTGTAGACACTTCCTCAACATGGAGATATTCTGGGGTGTGATACCACTTTAGCATCAGCTTTCTGAAAAAATGTGAGGCTAAAAGAGAGTGGGTAAGAGACAAAGATACAACCAGATTTTCTAATCCACAGTTACTCTGAGGAGTAGTGCTTTCACTGTGGCTCTCTTTCAGTGTTTTCAGTCTGTACTGCCTGCGGCCAATGCTGTTTATAGTCCCAGGAGGATTTATATCACCTGAATTGCTCTAGCATGTTTTCAGATAGTTCCACAAATTACTATTGTCATTTGTTTTGGATATTGTTTTAAAGTACTCTGTTTGTTTTATGCATGGAGATAATGAGATCCAGGTTTTTAACATGTAGACTGGCAAGCAGGCAGCAATCAAGAGCACTGATGTATACCAGTAACCTGTTTCTCCCAGGAGCATGCTCCCAGATTGTCACTCCTGAAAAATGTGATCCCGGTTAGCAGAACAGTGAGGCCTTGCAGGTAACTGATGGGAGTCTGTATGTTTAATCTACAGTTAAACAGAAGCGGGAAAGCAGCAGGAGCTCAGTACCTTCCTGGATACGAACAATGTTATGTCAGCTGAAAACTTGGCAGAGCAAATGCATAGTAGGGGCAAGGACAAAACCTTAGTTGGGGCAGAATTGTCCACTAGAGTACAGGAGGACACTGTACTTAATAAAATGATAGTGAAAAGAGGGAGTAGTGTAATTCTAAGCCAAACCACCACACAAAACCATCGTGCATATACAAGTGAAAGGAGAAAAACCATCAAATGCAAATCGAGCAGGTATAAAACATGCATACTTCATTGTGTGACAGAAACATAATTTCATAGAATACCTGTGCAAAAGACTATTTCTACCATATTTATTAAACTAACTGGATA